>QJNV01000054.1:0-227984 GCA_004155935.1 Monosporascus sp. GIB2
TAAAAAAAAAAAAAAAAAAAAAAAAAAAAAAAAAAAAGAATGTATAGCTCGTTTATATATACAGTTCCTATGTGTAGTACGTTAACGGTTAAACTAATTAATTAATTATTAAACCTAAACGTACAGGTTTACATTAATAAAAGTAACGAAAAAATTTAAGCAGTACAAAATAACTTAAATGCATTTCGTAATACTAAACATATTTTAGATAACGAAGTTATATTACAAACTACTGCTATTTAACTACGAAATTTAACGACCGTATATATCTTAATCCGGCTTACTGGCTTATTGATAATGGTGATCCGGCACGTAACTTAACACAGTTCGTTTTCTTAGTACCTCGTTACGACCGTTTCTAGAGGCCGTAGCGTATTAAGTTATAACTAGCATATACCTAATTAGTTAGCCAGTGCAACGCTTACCTTAACGCGTCTACGCTTGGTTCATACACCCCATGCGTTTAGTTAGTTTTATTAGATACGTACTAGATAGATCTGACTTTTTCAAGATATAGCTGTCGCGGCCTTGTCCATTGTAGACAGCTCCAGTATATGTACAACTGTAGCACTTAGGATGATTGCCTACAAATGCGATTATTCCACTGATCTTTTGCCCTGGTGGCGCTATGGCTAAGGTGTAGCCATAATAATAACACCGCAGTATAAATTATTAGGATTTTAAAATATTTAAATAAACTTGGTGATTTTTTATAGTAGTATTTTTTAATTCTTTTTTAAAAAATTGTACTAAACACTTTTGAATTTCATTTTTTATAATATATTATTACGAATTTAAAATTAACGCGTTACGGATATTTTTAATTAGCCGGTTTGAAAATTAAAGCAGTTATTATTAGCTCCGAATAAAGCTAATTCGATTATTATATTTAATTATTATTAAATACATTTAAAATAATACATTTCATAACTCTCAGCATTATTTTACAGCTTTAAACAAGTTAAATTTTAACTGAAAACGTTTTCGCCTAAATTTAAAATATTTATGATACCAGGTGAAGAGGTTACTGGAAACGGTAGCTGCTAGTTATAAATAAACTAAAAATAAAACGCCGGAATATAAAAAAAGAACTCTAAAAGGGTATTATCAGAAGTTAAGAGTATAAAAATAAGTTAAAAAGTAAAATTAGTTTTCACTTTGATAATTTTAATAATATTTTTAGCCCATTAATAAAGGCGAGGTCTTTAAAACTTTCCGGTATATCTAATAACAATGTTGTAATTATCATTAAAAACTTAAAATATTACAACTAAAAGATATCTTTTAATAGCTTTTTTATCTTAATTTTTAACGACATTTGGGCGGCGGCGGCCCGCGTATAAAAATATTACCATTCCCATTATCGGAAGCGCCAGTTCTTCCGCCTTTACCTCCAGGTAACGGTAATCGTAATGGTGGCGGTAACGGTAAAGGAGGAAACTGTAATAACTTTTCATTATTTTTTAATTTCTGTTTATTGTTTTCCGATTTTAAATCGAGTTCGAAAAACGACTTAAATCATAATTCGAATAATTTAAGCGATTGAAGTAATAATAATAATAACGACCAAAAAAAAACGTTACGAGAAAGATGAGAAAACCCATAAGGAAAAACGTTTCGATTTTGCCTAAAAGAAAGAAAGATAGTTAAAAAGATTAAAAAATAAAAAGTTTTAAAAGAAGTTATAAAATTTACCTTTAATAAAATAAGTTATAAAGAGAGAATAAAGCTTTTTACTTTTAAGAGGTTTCGCCTGGAGAAAATAATTATTGAACGACTTGTCGAGTACTTTAAAATTTGTGACCAGAATTTAAAAAAATGAGAAACTATTTAAAACCTTTCGTAACACTTATGTTATAATTAGAGAAACCTGTTAACGCCCCCATTAGAAAGAATTAAGCTAGTAATGTTATAAAAGTTAATCCGAAGAGTAAAAGAAGATGGCTTAAAAGTAAGTAAAAATAAATAGGTTACGATATTTCGAGCCGTTATTAGAAATTAGACAAATATTTAATATGGAATAATAAATTTAATGTTTCGAAAAACTAATTATAGCGTTTACGACCTAATAAATCATTGGAATAGCACGTTGTATTACCGAGTATAAAAGCTTAAAAGCGAAAGCGACAACGATAAACTTATAATTTAAAGTTATGATATTAAAGGTTATAAAAATAATTACCGTAAATAAACCGTATTAAAACGCTAAGTTAAACATTTTTATTATTACAAAAAGAAATAAGGTTACCTATTAAAATATTATTATAAACTTTATAAGGATAATAATAATAATAATAATAATAATAATAAAAAGAAAAAGAAGAAAAAGAAGAAAAAGAAGAAAAAGAAGAAAAAGAAGAAAAAGAAGAAAAAGAAGAAAAAGAAAAAGAAACGCATTTAAGATAACGGATATAATAATAACTAAAAGGCCTGTATTACTAACGAAAAAAGTAATAATAATAACGTTTAACAATAATTAAAGGCTGATATTATTTATATCGGCTTACAGAAGCTATCTGACGCGCGGCTATAAGGAGTTAATCGTAATAATTCTCTAACGGGTTAATTTGTTAAAAACAGCAATTAAGCCTATTAAACCTTTATTAAAAGCTGCGCTATTTTATAAAAACGCGGGTGCGAAGGTGCTCCGGGAATGGTTATAGAAATCCCTTTGAATCTACATTATAAAATCCCAGTAAAATTTTTTTAAGGTGTTAAGTTTGTTTAAGGCATTCTTATTGTGGTACGCGGCGAATAGGGTTTTAAATTATAGGTGATAATGTTGTAAATCGCCAGCTAGCCCAATAAATAACGTCTCGTTATCCGGAGTGTAATGTAGCGATCTGTAATAATAACCGGTGTTAGTATTTATATCATAGCGCAAAATAGGGTATAGCTAAAGGTAGCTTTTCCTGCCAAAGTTAATTAGTTAGCATGAGTAAATAAAAATTAAAAAGCTCCCTACTGTCAGAAAAATTATTACGATTAACTCCTTATGGCCCTCCGTGAAATATAATTAACCTTTAAAGAAATTATAAACCGGTTACGTCATAAATAGTAAATAAGCGGAACTAATTAATATTATTAAATTATTTGATAAAATAATAAAATAATAACATACTACGGTGTAAAAAGGCGACTTTTCTTAAAGAACGTTATTTTAAAAGGGTCCGGCGCAGGAAGCGATATAAACGAATAAATATTACGTTTAAAAGTAAGCGTAAAACCAATAACGGAAAGCTTTAACGAAAAGCCGTAACGATATACTCGGAAAAAATTACAAGCTTTAAAACGTTAATTTTAAAAAGTAAATAAAAAGAAAAATAAGGGCCAAATCTTCAAAGAATTGAAAATTAACGTATGTATATTTAATAACGGGAAAGATTACTCATTAAGGTAATATATGAATATTCGAGATAAGAGATTGATAGGTGCTATTAAAAAAAGACCTCTTACGTACTAACCTTGGACCCCACCTAATGCATAGACCTAGCAATGCATAAGGATTTCCACCAAAACCCGCGATATACAAAAACTAATAATAAAATAACAAGAAAAGATAAAATAAAACGGGATTTAAATTTATAAAAAGCCTTATCTTATTTATACGTATAAGGTACTTTTATGATATAATTATAAATAAGATAACTTATAAGCTTATATATTTTATTATTTATTAAAAGATATAATAAATATAGAATTTTATCAACAGTTTATTTATAATACGGATTATTACTATAAAAATGTTGTAAAATAAAGTTTAGTTTATATTACTTATAACTAAAAAGAAATCTTAAGTAATTACCTTATTTTATGATATATTATTACGTCCAAGATTTTAAAGTACAATTGTACATTTTTAAAAATAATTTAATTCATTCTGTTAAACGTAATAATTATAACGAATATATATATTCACTTGATTCATTTTTATCTTTCAATTTTCCGCTTTGTACTTATATCAGTACTTCAGAATAACACTTTAAATCTTATAGTTTTTTAAAGTTCGCTATTAAAAATTATAAGAAATTATAAAATATTAATTAAAATTCAAATTAAAACATCATTACCTAAATTATATAAGATCACTTTTAACTTTTCATATTTATATCATTATTTCAGCAGTCGTGAGTTATATGCTTAGTATATAATAATTGTATGTTTTATTATATCGTATATAAATTTAAACTTATATTAATGTACGAAAACGAAGTAAAATATTTTCGGAATTAAATATCATATTTTATATATCAAAATGATTAACTATATAAACTTTTTGTTTAAATATAAAGTAGCTTTAATATATTAAAAAATAAAAACTTTGTATATTATATTATACTTTAACCTTAAAGTAATTATGATTTAAAGCACTTATAAACTAAACTTTTCATAAACTTAAAATCAAGTTATTATATTTTACCATTATAATAATTACTTTCTTTTATTTTATAATTTTTATATTTTAAAGAATTTTTAAATTTGTGTATATTATTTAATATTTATAAAATGTTTAGGAAATAGTATAAAGTAATTATATAGTATAAATCCTACTTTCTTAGTGGATTATATTGCCGTTTATATATATATAACTTTTATTTTATTATATATATTTTTGTTATTTTATTAATAGTTTTTATATATCGCGGGTTTTGGTGGAAATCCTTATGCATTGCTCGGTCTATGCATTAGGTGGGGTCCAAGGTTAAAATAATCGGTACGGTCACTTAAAACTTTAAAAGTTTTAAAATCGAATGCAACTTGATAGCCCTGCGATATAAACTATATATGTATTTTTTTCTTTTACGTATTTCTTTTAATAAAATCTTTTATACACGCGAAAAATGCTTTAAGAAAGAGTTTAACTAAGAGTGATAGTACGTAATTAATAATTATTAACGCTTATAAACGCAGTTTTTGAAACTTATAGCGGTAAGAAACATTTTATATGAAATTTCGATAACGGATAATAGGGATACGGATTAAAAGTAGGTAAAAGTAAGATAAATAAAATACGGAAAACTTTTAAGAATGTATTATACTTTATAAAAAAGTTCTAAAAATTAAAAATGTGATAAAAAGCCTAATTCTTTAATATTACCGTTATTAAAATTAGGTAATATAGGATTAAAATAAATAATCCGAATAAGTATAACGTATAACATAAATAAGCTGCGTATATAAACGAGCTCTGCGATATTGTTAATTTTCTTATTATTTATTTTTAATTATTTATTTCCTAATACCGCGTTTATAACATGGTTTATTAATAAAATTAATATTATTATAATTATTTAAGTTGAAAAAAATATCTTTAAATTTTTTAGATTAAACTGAGTTTTATATATACTGTTATACTTTTTTTAAAAAAAACCTTCGATAAAATAATAAATTTATGGGACCCGTTATTATACTTAATTTGCGAAAATTAACCTTTACCCAAAAATAATCGATTATCGACCATATTGTTAACCTAAATGGGTAAAGGTTTCTTGTTACGGCTGCACCTTAGCCATCCCGCCACCAGGGCAAAAGATCGGTGGAATGATCGCAATTGTGGCAATCACTCTTGGTGCTACAGCTGTATATGTACTGGAGCTGTCTACGGTGGACAAGGCCGTGACATTTCTTATTCGGCGTTAATATATTAAAGATATAACGAATTTATTACTTATGTAACGTATTACAAAACACGTTAAGGTTAATGAAATATTTGTTTTTAGTAAACGGTAAAGAATTTCTGAACGCGTTTAAATCGGAAAATCGGTTATTAACGTATATTATACGAAAATTTACTAATACTTTGCCAATAATTCGACTTTATTCGGGTTATTATCGCAAAATACGGTATGCCAAAAAATGATATTTATAATTTTAACAAGATTAAATTTTTAATAAAAGCTTTTATAATAACTGGTATAATAATTAATGATACCGCAAAACATAAACAATTTAAATAAGCTTAATTAAGAAAATAAAATATAAACTATAATTATTTAAATTATTCATTTTTAAAATTAAATAATATCTTAATTTATTATTATAACAGGGAAAAATTAAGTTATATTTTATATGCGTATTAAATTATTAAAAAATCGCCGCTTACAAAATCGCTTTAAATAATAATAATTAAATAACGAACAAATCAAATTTAAAAAGAATTTAATATTTTAATTAATATATTCGAACACGTACGACAAGGTCGAAACGTTTTTTTATTTTCAACGGTTAAAAAAATTATTATTCGATAAAATTCGAAAGATATCACGCTAATTACGACATTATTATATGTTTTATACTTATACATTTTTCATATAAACTTTAACTTTTTAGCGAATTTTCTTCTTTAAAATATATTTATTCATTATATATTAAAACTTTAGTATAACGTTATTATATTTATCTCGCTAAAAAACGTTTGTTTGCCAGTTTTTACAACGTATTTATTATTATTATAACGTCCGATAATATTAAATCCGGATTTATAAAAGCTAGTTTCGTTCTATTCGATTTTAACATCGTTTTTGCCAAATTCGAAATTGCTTTAATTATACTTACGTTAATTACCTCTCTATTAACCTCTGCCGGTTTTATTCTTTGTTTTTTTATAAAAACCTTTAAAAATAATAAAAGTAATAAAAAAATCAAAACTTCGCGTATAAAAAAATTAAAAATTACCAAAATAACTTGGCGATGAAAATCCTTAGATCGGCTAATTTCTTAAGACAAATAATTTATTATCATTATAGGAAATTACTTTTTAAAAAAAGGTACCTAATTAAGCATAATGAACGACATTTTAAACAGAGGTCAGAAAAATAAAAATAAACGTTTTTTAAAAAAATATTTATTATGTAAAAGTGTAAGGGTTTTTTAACCAAAATGTTTTTTAAAAAAATAACTAATAACGGTTAAAAGCAATTATCGTTAAAGGTTTAAAACCAAAAAACAGAAATATATTATTTATAGCAAACCTGGATATAATACGCGCGCTTATAAAAAAGTTATATAATATTTAATAAAACAAATCGGACTGATTTTTATTAATTTGATATGTTATAATTAACTAATTTGAATTTATTATTAGGATCTGGTAAAACCCGCATAGTTCGTTTATATTATATGTTAAAAATTAATTATAACTAATTACGAGTTAGGCTCGTTATTTGTAAAACTTACAATAACGATAGAATTATTAAAATCTCCTAGAAGAATGTTTAAAAACAAGGTTTATATATAAAGAATTTTTTTAATATAACGTAAGATAAATTAAGCTCGTTATTTTATAAAGAAATACGTATTATAATTTAAACATCATCGATTTAATTTATATCGTATAGTTAAAGCGTATAAAACGTGGAACGAACTTTAATAACACTTTGATTTTTATATAACTAAGATGGAAACTAGGTAAGCACTAAATATTAAAATAATTCAAATGTTCCGAAGTAATAAAAAAAGTAGAAAATAGATCTTATAAACGATTTTTACGATACCAATAAAATTAACCTTATTAATTTTTATTTTTATAACTAATTTTAAAAGCGTATCTTTAAACGGAAATATATAATTTATATACTAAATCGGATATAATACTATATAGTAAACGGCGTTACGTTAAAATAATATTCTATTAAGATAGTAAATAATATAGATATTAACAGGCTTAATAACGTTTATTTTCGCATTATTGGCAACTACTGTACTATCCTTATCGACGAAAACTATCGAATCGCCATCGAAAAATGAAATATACGAAATATTAAAACCATATTTTTAATTTACTAAAATAGTTATAATTACAAGCTTTAATTCTTAAAGGGCGGACATTTGTTAATTACATTATATATCAGCGTTTATAAAAAAGCGGAATATTAAAAAGATAAACTACTTAACTTAAAGAAAGTTATAAAGCATTTACCACCCTATATATAATATAAATTACGCCAGCGACTACTGGAAAAAAGTATCGTAATTTGTAAAGAAAAAAAAATTTACGTCATATTCGAAAATAAAATAAACAATACAAAAAACCTGAAAAACGAAAAAAAGAAACTCGAAAGAGATTAAATGTTAACTATACAAAATAAATCTTTGCGAAATACTTTATAAGAACTGCGAGATTCTAACAGCGTTAATATAAAAACGTTAATTTTTAATAAAACATTTTGCAAGATACTGCTAAGCTTAAGGCATACTTTCCAGGCTAAGCAAATATACAAAAATTAATACATAATATAATTCGCACGATAGATGTTATACCTAATCTCTTAAAATATATTAATTAATCGATAGTTCTTATAATTTGAGATATATTCTATACCTTAGTTTCGTAAAGCCTTACCTCTTTATTAATGTCCTATAATTACGTAACTTTTTGACCAATATTGGTTTAAAAGGCTTATATACGTAGGTGCTGATATATTTCGATTTTGATAAACCTTCGACCCTTTAGCTAGTTCGGCATAATTATATAACTTAAGAAACGTTAAGTTTTACACGGTGAAACTTAAAAAATAAATCTTAAGTACGTATTAAAGATTTTACAAATACTTACTAAATTTCACGGTTTAAGGATTACATACTAACTTTTTAAAATATTATTATTATTAAAGTTTAATTTAAAAAAGATTGTATACGATACCGGAAATCCGTACCGGCAAAATCTTTAGTAAAATCGTGGTAATGTAAAATAATTAAATTCTATAAAATTATCGGGCGAATGGAAAATACCAATAATTTTAAAAATTTAAAAAATATCTCCCAAATAAGCTATGTTTAAGTATTAATTCTCAGAGATACTTTAATTCCCGACAGCATAAATAATTAGTTTTTTTATAAACTAATACCCAGCAATATATTAATTAGAAAAAAAGTTATGATTTTGAAATTGAAGCAAAAGACGACTAATAAATACCGAAGTTAAATTTTAAACCGTTATAAATTAAAAAAGTACGAAAGGTGGTTTGCTCAGTTGCTCCGGGTAGCGATAATAGTTTAAAACACTGACACGAATCGATGTAAATAGGAACTACGGGATAAGGCAGCCTAAATTCGCCTTAAATAAAACGTCTAAGCGGTTAGGTTTACACCAATTTTTTAATGTTACAGGTACTTACTTACGAGAGAGACCGGTTTAGTAAAGCCTCAAAACTAAGATACCAATTTATTATTTTATTTAATATTATCTACATAATTGCGTCTTTATAAAGAAGTATTAAAATATTGATAATCTTATTTTTAATAAAATAGAAAACGGCTTTTAGGAAGATTTAAGTAACCGAAATATAATTTAACAAATGTACAAATAATTATAGGTACAAAATAGCGTTAATGATAATGTGTGCTACCCCCGTTATATCAATATCAACAGCTTCAGTCTTAAGTAAATTATAATAACTAGTATTTAAAATATATATCTTAAAGCTATTAACAAAATAATGCAAAAAGATTTATAATATAATACTTTTGAATTCTAATTACCGTTTCAAACTATGGGAAACTAATTAATTAATATAAAAAAGTGTTATAAACGTTTTACCGCTTTATAAGTAAAATTGAAAAATATAAAGCTCATATTTATATGAAAAGCCGTACATAACGGGAAAAGGTAAATTATAATAAAATAATGGTAAACCTTATACGGGCGACGTTTTAATACATACTTATATCATATAGAACATATTTACAATAATATATTTTATAAACTATCTGTATTATTACTTATTTTATAAGGTATAAAAAAGTAATTTTAATAAAACAGTTGCTTATATGATATGAATTGTCGATACTTACCTAACTACAATATACCTTTAATTTTTACACATAAAATGATTATCAAATTAATAAACCTTGTTTATAAATTAAAGCAAGCGGGTATTATATAAAAATTATAATCTAAACCCCTATTATATAAATAGTCTAAGGTTACATTAAATAAATAATACGATATACTTTAACTATTAAATTCGAAACCTTATCGCTTTATATAGCGATAATTTCCTATTTCTTAGGCTTAACAAAGTACGGTTAAAAATATAAGAAATATTATCACTAACCAGATACCTATAAACAACCTCGAAATAGTATATCATTACCTCGATATACGAATTGTTAAATTACCTCAAATGAGCACCACTTATATTACCTAAAAATAATACGTTAATAAGGTATTAGTCAATTTATAAAGTATTAATATTAACGCAAAGTTAACTCCTTTTATTAAAATAAATTAAATTACTAAACTAACTTTAAAAAGTGAAATTACTAAATAATATATATTTAATTATATAAATTTTATCAGCATATTCAACTTTTTTAATTATATTATAAAACTGTATATAACTTTTATAAAGTTATATAAACACGTTTTATAAATAAGCTGTTATTTAAATATTATTAATATATTAAATAGTTTTCAAAATCGTAAAGAAATACCTTAGAGATAATTTATTTAATATTATAAGTTAAATTAATTATACTTTTATTACTAGTTTAATAAATTAACGCTATTTGTAATAATAAACCGAGATTTTATTAATAATTACGCAGTACGTAAATTAATTATTATCGATAATTTGTTCATAACAAGAGCGCCGGCAATATACATATTAAACCGATAATAAATTATTATAAAATACGAGTATAAAGTTAAATACGTAACATTAGATACTGCAGTTACTATAGCGGCAAACATGCGTATCTTTTAAAAAAAAAAACTTAACCTTATACTCGAAAAATTTATCATTCCTTTTAAAAATAACAACGGTATAAATAAATAAGTAATAAAATTTAGTCCATTACGAAAAACACGTTACATTCGTATTAAATACCATTATATACATCAAACAGTTTAAAAAGGCTAAATTAAGCTTAAAGATGTTAAAAATATTAAAATCCGTACTAAGCGTTTTATTAAACTCTTAAACTAAACGGTATATTCCAAAGTCGTTACCATCTTAAGTTTTAAGAAAATTTGAAAATACTTAAATGTTGGCTAAAACAATTAATAAAAGAATTACCCCGTTAAACTCCCTTTAGACGGGAAAAAAACGTTCTTCTATTAAAACCTGGTTCTCGTTATAAATAATAATAACCGTAACAGTTTTCTTACGATTACTTAAAGCATCCGCTTCTTTATTAAGTTTAAAGTTTTAACCTTTCGTAAAATAACTTTAAATACAAATCTTACAACTTACTTTATTAAGTACAGGCCAAACGATAACTCGGTAACAATTTATTATAATATAAAGCTTATATTTAATAATCATTCCCAAACTGGCCAAATTAAAATTTCCACCCCTTAACACTGTATATAAGCAAACTAAAAATAAAAATGCAACTATAGTGACATATTGGTATTAGTAGTAAAATATGAACCGCTTATTTATACTTGATAAAGGTTTAATATATATATATAACGTAAAAAAGCGTATTAAAATTTAGAAAGTTAGCATTTTCGTAATTGTTTAACTTATGTAACGCGGGCTTTAACTCGTTTATGATCGGACCCACACACCTTATACGTTTATGTGTTTTACTAATTACGTACTAGATAAATTTAATCGTTTTAAAAAATATTATAATAGTACAAATTATCAAAATACTAAAAATACTTAAATAAGCTTGGCGATTTTTCACAAGTTGATATGAAATACATTTTCAGAGCTTTATTTATAAAAAGCTATAGGTAGCCCTATGTCGTTTTTTAATATATAGATCACGTACTATATAAGCGAGTCGGCTATAAAAGCAAGTCGGCTAATTTTTTCAACTTTTTCAACATTAACGTTATGAAACGTTTTATAAAGAAGCTAGAATAGACTTAACCATTTAAGGTAAAAAACGAAACCTAAAACTTAATTATAAAAAGCTTTATTTTATTTATAATATTTATTTTAAAAAATAAATCTTACGATTTATCCTCCCGAACTAACATCGTTCTTAATTCGCGAAAACTAACGCCGACCGAAAAGGAATCGATTATCGAACGAATTCTTAACTTAAATACGCGAACATTTTCTGTTTAGCATTAAGATATTAAAAATATAACAAATTTATTACTTATATAACGTAGTACGGAACGGTTGAAATTAATTAAATATTTCACTTTATTAAATAATAATAAAAATTTAAAACGCGTTTAAATTGAAAAATAAATTATTTAAATGTTTTATGCGAAAATTTAAAACTATTTCATAAATAATTTAAACCTTTTTGAGTTATACTTATAAAATATAATATTACGGAAAAGATATTTTTATTTTTAATAAGTTAAGATTTTTTATAATGTTTTTTATAATAATTTATATCATTAATAGTAATGTTATAAGGCGTAAAAGAATTAAAGAGATTTAATGGGAAAATCCGATATATTTTATAATAATATAAATTATTAACTTTTAAAGTTAAATTTTACCCTTTATTTATTATTATTATAAAAAAAGAGTAATTTTTTTCGTTAATGCACCGATAACTTATTTCTACCAATTTAAAATTATTATAAGTAATAACCGTTAAATGATAAATATTTCAAGTTTAAAATAGGTTTAATATTTCGATTAACATATATAAACGCATACGAAAAAGTAAAACGTTTTCTGATCTTTATCGGTTACGAAAAAGATTATTTAATATAATTTGAAAAATATTACGCTATTTACGATATTATTTTATTTTATATATCCGTTAACCTTTTCTACTTATTTTACTTTTTAATGTAATTTATTTTTACTTATTAAAACCCGTTCATTCCTTATGTAACGGAAATATTTTACCATAATACGTTATTTATATTATTAAAAGAGAATTTTAACGCCGCTTTTTATAATCCGTCTAAAGCTATTATAACGACTGATAGTATTAGAACAAGATGCGTAAAAATAAAATATATTTTACTTTATTCTAATTACGCCTTTTTAAAAAAGAAAGTTTTATTTTTATTTATATCGACTCTTTGTTAATTTACTTTTATTAATTTTGTTATTTTCTAATTTGCGAAAACTTTTAAAAATATTATTTATTAAGAGATATTAAAAAAAACCCCGGTAAGTCATTAATAAAAATTATTAAAGCGGTTAATTTTTTAACAAAAAATAACTTAATATTATTATACGAAACCTTTTCTCTTTTAAATAAATATGGCTTATTACGCGAAATAATCTACATTTTTAATAACTCCCGAAAAACTAAAAACTGAACGTTATTAAAAAAAAGAGATATTAATTAACAAGAAAATATAAATTTTTTTAATTTCGAAAAAAGATAATAATAAATAATCGCAATTAATAATAATCGAACATAATCATCATAAAAAGGTCTAAGCGAAATAACTGAAATATAGCGTTAACGGTAAGCTCGGACATACTGCGCGTACTTATAAGGAGATTATAAAGGCGTTTAGCGCTGGAAAATCAGAATAATTCAAATTGATTTATTACGTTATGGTAATTTTATTGAAATTTGTGGTTAAAAAGTGCTAAAAAGTGGCCAACTCGCTTTATAGCCGCGGAGCTTTATGTAGTACGTTAAATTATATAGTATTTTAAAAGTTTAAAAGTTAAATACGCTAATTCTTTAAACTAGCGCCTGTCGAAGTATTAAAAGCTTAATACTCTGTGAAAATACCTCTATTTTACGTCAATAAGCTTATTATATATAAAAAAGTTTAATAACGTATTACACGTAGGAGCGGAATATACGATTAAGTGGAACACTTTTTAAACATTCTGTAATAATAAATTCTAATTAAATAATTAGTTATATCATATTAAATTAATTGAAATTCATCGGATTTTTTTATTAAACGTATTTACAATTATATTATAACTAACGTATTATGCGTATAAATGGGACGTACTTATAAGCGGGATATTTTTTAGCACTTTATAATAACTAATTTAAATCACTTAACCATAGCATATCTATTTAATTTAAATTAACCGTATTCTTTGTCGTTAATCGTTTATTCAACTTTAGAATAAATATACGCATTATATTAAGGCTTATTACAAATGCCATATTATTAGTGTTTTTTTTAAACCCTTATGCGACCGACCACCCCACTAATATTCCCAGGCCAATATTGTCAGCTAGCAGGAGGTGCTCTAGCACTCCATATACGGAAGATGCCCTCTGATCGGAATATATATATTCCGGGACTAGATCACCTTAAAGTGCAGTGCGCGTTGTAAACTACCTATAAATGATTATTAATATATAAAATATTAAATGTCCTTTATGTCTAATAATTAAAAGTCTTATACGTTTAATTTAAGTATATATTTATTAATTAACTGTTATTAAGATAATATAAGCTATTTATTAATTTTAAATATCGCAATACGTTAATAATAATAATAACCATTATAGCGGTAATGTTTTTCGTTATTTATAAGACACTTAAAGACTTAAATAGTTTTAAAAGCGAATTTTACTTTAAAATATATAGTTCAATATTTGGGCTTAACGTATTACATATACGAGCTGTACATACAAACGAGCTATATACATTTTAGTATAACACGATAACAAACTTAGATTAAATAATTATAATATATTAAATTAATTTAAATTAATCGAGTTTTTCGACACTAAACGTCTTTATTTCCTTTTTATAAGTACGCGTATAATGTTTAAGCTTGTCGTAAACGTTATATTCCTTTTTTTTATTTAAATATTTTTACGACGATTATTATCGATTATTATTAGTTGTGATTATTTATTATTACTTTTTTTTCGCGGTTATGGAAGTTTATATTTTTTATAGTAAGTATTTTTCTTTTTTTGAAAACGTTTATCGTTTCCTTTTAAACGTTTATTACAGATATGGTTCGTTTCGCGTAATAGCTTAAATTCTTTCTAAAAAAAAGAATTTTCGTATAATATTATTAAGTTATTTTTATTAAAAGATTCACCGCTTTAATTATTTTTGTTAGTAAGTTATTTTAATAATTTTTAATTTATTTTTATAGAAAATATGTTTGTCGAATTATTTCGGTAGTATTTTTAAGAGTTTTCATAAGTAAGGAAAAAACGGAGTTAATAAAGGTAAGTAAAAAGATAATTAATATAAATATAATTAGAATTTTTGTTTTAAAAAGAACGCGATTAAAATCGAATAAAATAAGTTTCGTTTTTACGAATTTCGATTTAATATTATTGGTTATTATAGTAATTTTGAATATGTTACAGAATTTGATAATAAAATTTTTTTGGTAATGTAAGCAATATAATGTCGTATAAAACATTCGATATATTAAAAGGTTAAAATAAATAAAAAGAATTATTAAGTATAGAAAATGTAATAATGTCGTAGTTGGCGTACTCTTTTTTAAATTTTATCCAGTGGTAATTTTCGGAACCTTTAAGAATAAAAAATATTTCGATTTTTTATACGCATTCGAATAGGTTAATCGAAATGTTAGATTTATTTAAGATTTCATTTATTTATCGTTTAACCGTTTTCGTTTATAATAATTTTTAATTAAGTAAAAATGGGTTATCGGCGAAATAGCGAAAAAGGTAATTTTTCCCGGTAAGGATAATAAATAAGAGTAAGGCTTAATTTTAAAAAATTAATAGTTTGTATTATTATAGATTATTCCCGAGTTTCTTAAGAAATTTATGTAAATTTCTTATGTTTTTTAATACGAATAATCATTATATTAATTAATATAAGAAGTTTAATAAAAAATTAAATTTTGTTAGATTTGTATATATATATTTTTTAGTGATCTTGTATATGGCGAATATAATCTGATTAAGTTTAAATTATTTACAAAATATTTTTAAATTTTTGTCATAAACATTTTTGATAATATATTTTTCGATTCGAACGTATTTACAAGTTTTATTACCGTTTAATAAAGTCAAATATTTAATTAATTCCGACGCGTTTTCCGACGTATTGCGTAGGTTAAAAATTTGTTCGATAATCCATTTTTTTTTCGGTTAGCGTTAATGTTTGCAAACTGGGTACGGTATTAGATTAGGCCTATTTGTTGTTAATTCGTATTAGTAAGACAGTAAATAGGATATTATTAATAAAATTAAGTTTTTTATACTTAAGTTCAAGGTTTTATTTTTTTAATTTAAATGATTAGGTTAATTTTCACCTTTTTTGTAAGCCGTTTTTTATTATCGTTGTTAAAAAATAAGTAATTAGAGTTAAAAAGTAAGAATGATAAAAAAAGTGTACAGCTTGTATGTGTAGTACGGTATATTATTTTGGATAAAAACCTGTCATAGCTTATTAGATTTAGAAAATTTAATATAACTTTTTACCTATAAAACCGAATTCGTTATAAAATATAAATTAGTATTTTAAACGGTTTCTTAATTATATTTACATCTCTAGAAAATTACCCAAAAAATTAATAATATTAATTACTTAACGAATATCTTTAAATAATAATTATAAGTAATAAGATTAAAATGAGAACCTTACAACGTACAGATATTAAAATCAAAATATAACATGTCCCGTAAAAATATTTACGATTTTACGTAATAAAATTTAATATCGAGATTTTTAACAATTTAAAAAACGAAGTTTTTCGAGGGAAAAACTTACGAAAGTAATATATTTGCTTGGACGAATCCGAGAAGTTTTACGATAACAGGTTTTTAATTAATATTTAACGGGAATACCGGAAACGGGTAAAATAAGTTTCGAAGTTAGTAAGAATATTAAACGAATGGATTTTAAAGTGGCAAAAGATTATAGTTTAAGGATAACGATATTATATTCCGAAAATAAAAATGATAATTGTATAGATTAACGATATATGTATCATATTTATTCTTATTATTGGAATTTAAACCATTACTTTTTAAAAGTAGAAAAGGGTAAAATCGATAATAATACGATTAATTATGAGAAAATAGCGGCGATCTTATTAAATTATTAAAATATAACGAATATATAATAATAATTAAAAGACGTTAAGGTAACGTTTCTAATGTTTTCTGAGATATTTACAATCTTTTTAATTAAAATCTTTTAATTAATAAAATTCTAAAAATATTAACTTTTAACCCTAGAGGAAAATCTTAAGACGTAAGCGGAAATAAAATAATTATAAAAATTTTTACTCGGACCGAAACGGTAAGAAGCGAAAATATTAAAAATTAACTACTCAAGGTACTTATTATAAAACGTACTTAATTGATTAATATATATTATTTAATTATTATTATGTATTTCTTAAGAGAATCTTAAAAAGTTTCCGTTTTAAGGATAAGGTAGTAGTTTATATTCAAGGCCGAATTTTCGCCAATTAGTTTTTAAAAAAATCGTCGATTATTTATTAAAAGTTATAGAAAAACTTATGATTTAAATAATAAATTAAAATTAAAAAGGGTACGATAAGTATTAACGTGCTTTTTAATTATTAATTAATATAACGTTATAAATATTTTCTCTTACTTTTGAAAGATTTAGCCATTTTAAATATAAAGTTTATAATATATACTTTTAAGATAATTAATAAACTTTTAAATTATAAATTTACTTTATAAAGTGACGAGGTGTACGTAAGTAATAATTTCGTCCTAAATAAGGGATACGAAAAAGTTGATATAATTTTTCGAAGTTTTAACGATATAAAAACGTTACGTTTATACGACATGGTTTATTACGAGGATTTCGTACGTAATGTAGTGTTATTTCGATAACTTCGAAAAAAAATGGTATTAATAGAATAATAAAGAAATTAATAATTATATTCGAGATAGGTATAATTACGTAGTTTTTATATTAATAATCAAGTTTATGGAATTCCTTATCAAAAATATTAATATTATAATACTTTATATAATGTTAATTATTTATAAAAAACGTTAATTTAATAATAACCACATTATTACCACCTGGTAACGATATTATATAATACTTAAAAAAAGATTATTTGAGTTTTAAAATAATTAAAGATTAAATATATAATAAAGTAAAAATTAAAAGGTGAATACGCTGCAAGTTAAAAAAGGGAATATTTCAAGTAATATAAAAAGTTGTTATTAATTTTATAAATTTCAAAAAAAACCTTAAAGGATATAAATACGTTTTATTTGTTACTAATAAATATTTAGCCTTTATTTAAGATATTTATCTTAAGAATCGAAGGTAAGATATATTAATTACCGCCTTTAGATATTTTTTAAAAGTTTTAATGAATTATAATAAAAGTTTTCCAGAGGTAATTTAATGTGATAACGAAATCCTGAAAAATTATTAATTCCGAGATCCGTTTTAATCCTTTTTTTAATAGCAAATTAAAGCTTTTACTATTACATACTTAAGATTAAGACGGGGGTGCAAAATGCGAAGGGTATAATTTAAAAAAAACGATTTGGATATAAAATAACGTTAAATTACTTTTATTTTTAATTATATATATTTTTAAAGTTGCAATATATTTATAATACTAGATTTTTACATATGTACTTTTTTGATAAAACTTATACGAAGTCTATTATATTTATCTAACGTATAATACAAACGGCCTACGCGTATTAACGAATTATATACTTTTTTAACTTTTTCACTTTCTAATTTTAATTTTGTTTCCTTAATACCATTTACATTAAACGACTTCCAAAAAAGTCAAAATAAACTTAATTATTTAAGATAAAAAAACGCCTAAACGTTTTATACTGAATTTACTTTTACATATACTGTTGCACCTTTTACTTTAAAATTTCGATATAATAATAAACGCGCCCGACTCGACATTATACCTAATTTACAAAAATGAATGCCGACCGAACAAAATAAGATTATCGATTATATCTCTAACTTAAATACGTAAACGTTTCTTATCTTACGGTAATATATTAAAAATATAACAAATTTATTACTTACGTAACGTATTACGAATTACGGCGGAATTAACTAAATATTTAATTTTATAAAACTTTAAAAACATTTAAAGGCGTTTAAATCGAAAAATCGATTATTAACGGCTATTATATATAAGGTTAAAAATATTTCACAAATAATTTAAATTTATACGGGTTAGTATTGTTTAGAACGGTATTACTATACAAAATATTTATAATTTCGAAGAAATTTAATTTATAATAAAGATTCTTATAACAATGGATATAATAATTATTAATATTGAAAAATATAGAAAAGTATAATATCGCTAATAAAAAATAAAAAATAAATTAAAATTATTTAAATTGTTAATTTTTAAGCTTAAATTGTACCGTTATTTATTATGATAACGAGACAAAATTAACTTAAATCTTAATTTCGTAATAACTTATTATTAATCGCCGATTAAAAATTCGTATTAAATAATAAACTAATTAATTTAAAATAACTCCAATATTTCGATTAAGATATTTAATTACGGAAGAAAAAATTAAAACGTTTTTTTATCCTTAACGGTTACGAAAGTTATTATACGTTAATTACAAGATTATTATACTTTATATATCCGTACATTTTTCGTATAAATTGTAACCTTTTTGAGTATTTAATTGTTTTCTTTTAAACGCGTTTATTCGTTATATATTCAAAATTTAATATAATGTTATTATATTTATATCGTTAAAAAAATTTCCTTCCCGGCTTTTTTAACGCATTTAAAATTACTATAACGTCCGATAATATCAAATCCGGATTTACCAAAGTTAATTTAGTTTTACTCGATCTTAATAGCTTTTTTTCTAACCTCGAAATTCCTTTAATTATATTTATAACGACTGTTTCCCCGTTAAATTTTACCGGTTTTATTTATTCCTTACTTATGAAAACCTTACAGAATATTTAAAAAGAAATAACAAAATAAAAAATTTACTTATAAAAAAAGATGAAAAATTACTACGGTAACTCGTAAACAAAAATCGTTAAATTGGTAAATTTAATAACAAAAATTAATGTACTATTATTACGCTAATGTTTTTTTTAAAAAAAGTTTCTTAATTATACGAAACAAACCATATCTTAAGAAAATAACAGAAAATTAAAAACAAACGTTTCTAAAAAGGAAACAAACTTACTATACAAAAAAAAACGTGCTTGCCGAAAAGAAGAGGTAATAAAAAAAATATCTAATAATACTTTAAATTAATCCTCATAAAAAGGTTAAAACGTAAAAAGGAAAATATAATATTTATAACAAACCTAAACATAATACGCGCATTTATAAAAAAGCTATAAAAAGGTTTACCACAAAAATATAATTAATTAATAGGAATTTAGTATTACGATATAATAAACACCGCGCAGCTTATTTATATACGTAATTCGTTTATACTATACGTTACCTTATCGGTTACTAATTTAGAATTATTTACGAAATTTAGAATTTATTAATTAATAAAGTTATTATTAATCGAAACGTATAATTTAATAACAAAGTTACTTTTTTAACTGATATTAAAAATCTAAAAATCGATTTTTTATACGTTATAAAAGAAAAGTTTTATAAATTACTTTGATTAGTAAAACCATTTAAATAAAACAATAATTATTTAATATATATATATAAAAAGATAGAAATTTAAGCGCAATGATTTAATTACTGATTAAATAAAAGGAATAACTTTAGAAAAATACTAACGGAGAATACGTACGGAACAGAGAAAAATATATTTATTCGTAAAAGATTAATTATCTTTATACGACCGTTATATTTGAATTAATTCCGTTTCCTAAATGATTATTATTATTAACATTTATTATAATAATTACTATAATTATTATGCTAACAAAAGAAATAAAAGCAACTTTAGGTTTTGTTTAATTTGTATAATTTAAAGTAATAGTAAAAAATGACAATACCTTTATAGGTAATAGGTATTAATTTTTTGTATCTTCCGTATTAAAAAGTTATTATCCGAAATAAATATATAATATACGAAACCGTTTTTAATATAAAACGTTTAACTTTTTTTATAAGTACGTACAATAACCAGTTAGTAAATTTCAAAAATTTAAAGGAATTATTTACTCGAAATACGCGTTATTTTAATTATAAAAGTAATAATATTTTAGGATATAAAAAGGTATTTAAGTTATAGGACCGGATATATACGCGTCACTTATTATTACTATTACGAAATTATAAAAAATTAAGTATATACCCCTTAGGGAACTTATTCCGTAAAATCGAATTTCTTTTTATAAAGTTAAAAGAAATACGGTTTCAGAAAGTGATTCATTACTTTTTTTATTAAAGGAAAGTAAGTTTTAAAGTATATATAGGTATATATTTATAATTTTAATCAGTATTGTTAACTTTAAAAATGTAAAGCCCGTTTTATCGAACGAAACTATTAATAACTGAAAAACGTTTTTAGCTATATATACGTATTTATATTCGTTAAAAAGTTATTTTCAATTTTAACAGTTAGTACAGTCAAGTTCAAATTATAGTTCAAGTAATATAACGTTATAAATGCTTTTATAAATATTACTTTATTTTTCGAAATGTATATAAAAACGTGTTTAAAAAAATTCGTAACGTAGAAAGATTTTCTTAATTAAAAAAGTATTATATAGATTAAGAAAGTTAATTTTATTATGGTAAAAGGATTTTATTAAAGTTTTTTAAAAGTTAAGATTTAATACTAATTTTTACCTATTTGATTATTTTATTCGTTAAAAGGTGCTTAATCTTTTTTTTTGTAAACGATATTATTATACCATATCGTAAAGAAGATTAAGATTTTATCGACTAATTAGTCTAACAAATCCGGGAACGATATATTTTTATAAAGGCTAAAAACTTATAATAATTCCTCGGTATCGCCGTAATTAAAGAGAAATTTAATGAGAAAAATTAGTTATTTTAACCCGACCTTATAAATAAGTTAATTAATTTAATTTTTAAATAAAGTGTAAATACCTTTTTAAGGACGTTTATAATTAGCATTAAGTTATTACCGAATTTTGATCTAGTTTATTTAAGTTTTGTTAATAAATATTAAAATGAAAATCGGTTTTATCCTTTTCGTAATAATTAATACGCGACGCGATATATCTTTTACGGTATTACGATTTGCCCGATTTAATTTAAACTTTAATAAGGTATATTATAAAGTTGCAGACCGAGTTATATTATATCTAATTAAAACTAGAACTTTAACATTATAATTCGGCAGTAACAATTTATTAAATATTTGAAACGAGTTCTTTTTCGCGATTAATACGATTAACTGAAAAGGTTTTTAAGTTTACTTTATAAAGTTATTCGGAAAGGTAATAAAATAACGGCTAAATAAGTAAGATATAATAATTACTGTTATAATAAAAGCAAAACTTTTATTTTTTAGGTAAGTTTAAAGGGAAAATTTATTTAATTTTCGATTAATTAAAAAATTAAAAACTACCTTAAATATGCAACCGTTAAAAATATAATACGAAAATTCATGAACTATACGGCTTATTAACGCCGATATTACCTTTTTAACAACGAAATTATGATATATGGGTTTATATAATTTTTAATTACAATAGATTATACGCTTACGAGCGATATATTTACTAACGTTTGATAAAAACTTTATTACGTAAACTTTTTAGGCATTTTAAAAAGTAATTAAGATTAAAAAATATTATGGAAACCTTTAAATAACGGAAAACACTTTACGAAAGATATTTGAAAAGGAATTAGCTAATTAAAAAATTTACTCGCTGAAAGAAAACTAAAATAGATAATTATAACTCTAGAAATTGTAATAATTACTATCGTAAATGCTTTATAGTATTAAAATGGTATGTTAGCTAGCAAAAGGTGCTCTAATACCATATATACAGAAGATTCCCTCTAATCAGAATATATATATTCGGGGACTAGATCATCTTAAAGTGCAGTGCGCGTTCTAGAGCACCTGCAACTAGTTATCAATACATGGAACAACTGATGTCCCTTATATCTGACAAATATTACCCCCAATTCGAAACTACTAAAGCCGACCAACAAAAAACAATTACCGATCAAATTCTCAACTCGTATACGTAAACGTTTTGTATACGGCTTTAATACGTGGAAGATATTCGCAAAATACGTCATATTAAAAGGTTAAAGAACGCATTGTAAGGCTGCGGAGCAAGGCTATAAGCTTTGTTTTAAGGCGCGTTAAGAAGCCGCGTTGAAAGAGCGTATCGTAATATTATAAAACTTATCGGAGCAATAATTTAAGCTTAAGTATATAAATTATTAAAATAAAAATTTCTAATTTAAAAGAACACTTATTATATATCGTAAACAATTGCTTTAACCGCTAGAAAAAGTAATGGTAAAATCGCGTTGTTAATAGCTGTTAGTAATAACTGTTACATACGAATTACGAAAAAGGAATAATAATATAACATCCGCACTAAACCTTAATTAATACGGGCACTTAATAAGGAGCTATAAATAAAACTAGCGGAAGAAAATGCCTTCGATTTAAATTAATTATATATATTATAGTTAAGTTATTTTAATTAGTTATTACGAGATGCTAAAAGGAGTCCCGCTCGCACGTACATCTCGTCCACACGTGTAATACGTTACGTGTATTATGTCTGGGCTTGCCGTAAATATTATATTTTCGCTTTTTTCGTTTTTACCCTTTTACGACGATTACCTTTTATGGTTATTAGCTTCATTTTTTTATCAACCTTTTCCTTTTCGGTTAAAAAAGCTTATCGTTTTTATATAGGAAGTATACTTTCTTTTTAAAGAGGTTTATTTTCTTTATTTCGACCTTTACTTAAAATGTAATTAATTTCGCGTAATTAAGCAGCTTAATACTTATAAAAAGTAACTTTATACAGAGGTATTAAGTTATTTTAATTAAAGAATTAACTAACTTAACGATTTCTATCGGCGAGCTACCCTAGTAATTTCTATCCTTTTTAGTAAATAACGTTTTTGTTTTATTATTTTACGGATGGTTTTAGGGTTTTGCCTGGTAGAGAAATAAAACCGGTGGAAATAAACGAGGATGAGGTTGATATTAAGATAATTAAAGGAATTTCGAGTTTAAATAAAATGTTGTTAAGATGGAATAAATGAATCCAACTTTAACGCATTTAGATATAATATTAATAAATATTATAATAATTTTAAACGGTCCGTTGAAATTGGTAAGGACATTTTCTTTAACGATAACGTATTACACCACCGAGCTAGACATACCAGCGAGCGAGATATCTTTTTAGCTATTTTAACTACATATCTTTAATTGCCCATTTCTTAACAATTACAATATAAAATACTTTAAAAAGAAGCGAGAATAAACTTAGCTATTTAGGCTAAAAGAAAGAACTAAAACTTAGTTATAAAAAAGTTGATTTTATTTATATAGTTTTATCTTATACCTTAGGACACCGTTTTAACGGTAAATGTACCTCAACCGATATTATCTTTAATTTGCAAAAATTATCGCTCACACAAAACAAATTAATTATCGATCGAATTATTAACCTAAATATGCGAACGTTTTTTATTCGGCTCTAATACGTTAAAAGTATAACGAATTTATTACTTACTTAACGCGTTATAAAACGAGTCGAAATTAATTAGATAACGAAAGTTATTAAACGGTAAAGAAAAACTCCAAATAAGTTTAATTCCGTATATCAATTATTAACGGGTATTATGCGAAAATATAAAAATATTTTAGAAATAGTTTAAGCTTAGTCGGGTTACTATCGCAAAATACGGCATCATAAAACCAGCATATTTAAAATTTTAACAGAATTAAACTTTTAATAAAATTTTAAATAATATCGGACTTGGTAATAATTAACATTTAAAAATATAC
The DNA here is from genome assembly GCA_004155935.1 of Monosporascus sp. GIB2. Taxonomy (NCBI): domain Eukaryota; kingdom Fungi; phylum Ascomycota; class Sordariomycetes; order Xylariales; genus Monosporascus; species Monosporascus sp. GIB2. The sequence goes on from QJNV01000054.1 coordinate 24,766, forward strand.
AAAACTTAAATGAACGTAATAAAAGAATAAGAGATAAATTATATTTATCTAAGTTATTAATGCTTAAAGTTATATTATATCGTGATTAATTATTATAACGTAGAAAAGTCATCTTAATATAATATATAAATACTTTAAACGTATAACTACGCCGCACATTTTTTAATACCCCGTAATAAGAATTTCATTTAATTAACGATAACGTAGTAAATTAATTCAAATTTATTAGATTTTTCGTTGTTAAACGTTTTTAGAACTTTTTTACAAATACTCGCATTATATCCAGACTTATTACAAATATTACATTTTCGTTTTTTCGTTTAAACCTTTTTATAACAACGATTTCCAGCCGTTATTAACCGCGATTATTTATTATTACCTCCTTATATAACTATAAAACCCTATACTTCTTTTATAAAAATATCTCTTTTTTAAAAAACCGTTATTTTTAATCCTTTGGCGTTTATTAAATATATGGTTCGTTTCGCGTAATAAGCAGTATTCCTCTCGAAAAGAAAATCGTTTTCGTATAATAATATTACGTTACTTTTTATTAAAAAAATAACCGATTTAATTATTTTTGTTAACAAGTTACCTTAGGAAGTTTAATCTTTTTTTATAAATAAAGCCCCCGTTAAATCGCGTCGGTAATATCCTTTAAACTTTTCATAAATAGGGAAATAACATAATTAATAAAGGTAAATTAAAAAAGGGTCGGTATAGGTATAACTTGAACTTTTAATTCGGAAAAGACGAGATTAAAATTAAATAAAACAAATTCCGTTTTTACAAACTTCGATTTTATATTATGGGTCGTTATAACAATTTTAAATATATTGCGAAAATTAACGATAAAAATTTCCATAATAATATAAAGAACGTAACGTTATATAAAACATTCGTTATATAATAAATAAACGCGTTTTAACGAGAAAAAAGAAAATACGTCGAAACGTTTAAACTTATACGAAAAATATCCAAATATAAAAGATATAATAATGTCGTAATTAACGTAATATTCTTTGAATTTTATCGAATAGTAGCTTTTGTAACCGTTAAAAATAAGGAAACGTTTCGATTTTTTCGTACGCGTTCGAATATATTAATCGAAATATTAAACCTATTTTAAACTTAATTTATTTATCGTATAACCGTTTTCGCTTATAGTATTCCTTTAATTAAATGCCGGTAAATTATCGGCAAATTAACGAAAAAGGTAATCCTTCTCGGTAAGGATGATAAATAGGAGTAAGGCCTAACCTTAAAAGTTAATAGTTTATTCACGATTTTTTGGCGAGGCTAATTTAGGTTTTTTACATTTTTTAGTATTAATAATAATTAGACCGCTTGCTAAAAACCTTTATTGAGAATTTAATTTCGTCGAAATTATAAAAATCCTTTTTTACGATACTATATTTTACAATAATAACTCGAATAAGCTTAGATTACTTGCGAAATATTTTTAAACTTTCGTTTAAAAGTTTTTAATAATCCATTTTCCGCTATAAACCCGTTTCAAGTTTTTCTTATCGTTTAATAAAATTAAATAGCTAATTAGTTCTGATACGTATCGCGACGCATTAAGCAAATACCAAATTTGCCATATTATTAATATATTAAAGCCGGACAAAAAACGCTCGCGTATTTAGGGTCAGGGTTTATTCGATAATTGATTTCTTTTCGGTCGACGTTAAACTTCGCAATTTAGGTATACAGTTTCTATAAGTATGTATACCGGTATATCGTTTATGTAAATAAATTTTATAACTTGATATATAAAACTAAATATCGCATAACTAAGCTTCGGGTCTTGTGTTTTAACTTAAACGACTAGGTTTATTCCCGCCTCTTTTATAAGCCGTTTTAAGTTATTAATATTAAAAAATGATTAATTAAAGTCTAATAGTTAAAATATGCTAAAAACCGTCCGAAGTATTTATACGTCTAGAGTGCTTATTTCCTACGTTAAGGCTTAATTCCGTAATAATTTATTGTTAATAACCGGTTATAAATCGCCTTAAATTATGATAACTAAATACGGAACGAGATAAATTCAAAATAAGTCTAATATTTCGATTAATATTTTCGAACGTATACCTAAAAATCGAAACGTTTCTCTATTTTTAATAGTTACGAAATATATTATTTAATAAAATTCGAGAATTACTACGTTAATTAGAACATTATTATACTTTATATACTCGCGTATCTTTCGTATAAACTTCAACATTTTAACGTATTTTCTTTTAAAATAAAGGGCTTATTCGTTAAATACCGAAAGCTTAATACGACGTTATAATATTTATAACGCTAAAAAAATTTCCTTACCGGTTTATACAACGCTATTAAAATTGTTATAACGTTCGATAACCTTAAATCCGGATTTGCAAAAGTTAGTTTCGTTTTATTCGATTTTAATACCGTTTTTTCTAAGTTCGAATTTTTTTAATTATACTTACGCTAACCGTTTTTTTCGTTAATTTCTGCCGGTTTTATTTCTCCACTTATAAAAACTCTTAAAAATATTTAAAAAGTAATAAAATAAGGAAGTTATTTATAAAAAGGGATTAAAAGTTAGCAAGGTAACTCGCCGATAAAAATCGTTAAATCGGTTAATTTTTAACTAAAAATAAATTATTATTTTAGTAAAAAGTTATTTTTTCTTAATAAAAAACCGCCTAAATTACGCGAAATTAATCATATTTCAGGTAAACGTCGAAAAATTAAACATAAACCTTTGTATAAAAAGGGATACTTAGTATACAAGAGGAATAGGTTCTTTTAGCCGAAAAAGAAAAGGTGGCGAAAAAATGCAGCCTATAGCGGATAGAGATGGTCGTCGCAACAGGGCTAAAATTAAGAAACGGAAATATGGCGTTTGCGGCAAGCCCGGATATAATACGCTAATTTATGACAAAAAGAAATAAAGACGTTTAGCGATAAAGAATTTGATTAATTTTAATTAATGCGATATGTTGTTATTAAGTTATTTAAATTTGTTATTGCAAAGTGCCAAAAAGTGTCTCGTTTTAGAGTGTGTCTCGCTTGGTGGTATGGTACGTTATAAGTATAATAACGTCGCATCAAATTTTCGATATACCGCGAATAAACGTGTTTTAATGTGAAATATGAAATGCTTTGAAAAGTTAAAACCGATACGAAAAATACGCGGCTATATAAAGCGTAATTATATTATAATTTGCGGAGTATGTTTTAATTATATTGGATAATAACTTTTATAATCGTTAAATTTAAAATTAAAACATTGCGATTTTATCATACCGTTCGAATATATTTACTGAAATGTTAAATCTATTTAAGATTTAATTTATTTACTATTTAATTATTATTAATTAAAGCGATTCCTAAGAGATTATTATGAATAAATTATCGCGAAATTAAAGCTTATAGTAGTTCCTCCCCGTTATTGAAATAAATAACGATATAACTTAACTTTATAAAGCACTAATTTAAATAACTATAATTTGTTCTTTATTCTTTACTTACTTTATATAAGATTTTTTCCTTTTTCGGCATTATTAATTATTATGCCCGTTATTATAAAAAACTTTTTAAAAATCTAATTTCATCAGTCTTATTAATATCGTTTTTTACGACATTTTATTTTGCGATAATAATTTGAAGAAACTTAATTTACTTTCTAAATATTTTTAGATTTACCCATAGTGCCTTTTAACAATTGATTTTCCGACTTAAACGCGTTGGCAGTTTTTTTGCCGTTTAATGAATTCTAACGTTTAATTAACCTGAACCAATTTTGTGATACGTTAAATAGTTAATAAATTAGCTATATTTTTAATATATTAAAGCCGGATAATATCCGTTAACCTATATAGGTCGAAAATTTAGTCGATAATCGGTTTTCTTTCGGTCGTTATTAATTTCTATAAAGGAAAAATAGTATTAATTCTCGCGCGGCTATCTTTATATCGCGTCTTTAATATATAATGAGGGATATTATAAATAAAACTAAGTTTTTTATAACTAAGTTTCCGGTTTCGTATTTTAATCTAAACGGCTAGGTTTATTCTCGTTTTTTCATAAGGCGTTCCATAATGTTGGTATTAAGAAATAAACAATTAAAGGAAAGGAGTTGGAACAGCGAAAAAAGTGTTCCGCTTAATTGTGTGTCCCGCTTATACGTGTTGTACGTTAGCTCTTTTAAAGTTTAATTCTATTAGATAAATAATATTTCTCACTCTTTATGCCACGTTATCCTCCGATCAGCTTAACTGTAACACGTGGTTAGGTATTGGAGGAGGCACATGAGCTGTCGCCCTATGATTGGGTATATACTAGATTCCTTCTCTGTGGAGCGCCACCAGGCAGTTTCGCTGTTCTTGGAGACGTCAAATTAAAATCAGATATAGGGCACTAGCCGATCGAATTCTTCCTCGTCCTCTGGTAGTCCGGGCCTTCCCGTCAGCTTTGTGTAAAAGCACCTAGCGCGATCCGTGGTAGCATCAGCCATTGGGTCGAGGAGCGCGGTTTGGACAAGAGACAGCTTAAACAGTGCCCTCGCAATACGGCTCTCGTCGATGTTTGAAGACCTTGATTGGAGGATGCGGAGAGACTCTTGCAGCAGGTATCTGCATCGGCCTGTTAATTGGTTTATCTCCCGATAACACGTGCATCCCTGGCTCGGGACTTACCGAGCAATGACGAGATTGTCTGCATTGCCCATTTGGCTGTAGCAACACGCTAGCATATGCAATGAAGCAGCAGTGTCGGGATGATCGCCAATATTCTCTGACCGGAGCTGATAAGCTATCTCTAGGAGTTTTCTGGCCTCCAATACCCGGTTTTGCTCCAATCTCATGAGGCCGAAATTGTGACTCGTCAGAGCCCGGCGCGAGGCGGATTCTTGTATACTGGCAACATCAATGGCCTTCTCGAAATACTCAGCAGCATCGTCGTACCGACCTTGACCGGCATAGGTGTTGGCCATGTTCTGGTACGATAGGCAGAGAAGATGTGACATCGGTAGGCCTTGGGCTGCGAGCCTCTGCTTATGTCTCAGGGCCATCTCGTTGTACATTTCCGCCCTCGCGTAGTTGCCCTGCGCGCAGTGGACAGCTCCAAGGTTGTTCCATGCGTTGGCGAGGAGAACGTGGTCTGTTTCGTCGGCCATGTCCCGGATCGAGGTCAGGTGGCGTCTTAATATTTCCAGAGCCTTCTCAAAGTACTCTAAGCCCTTTTCAGAGTTTCCAGAATCTGAGAGGATGGAGGCGTGGAAGGAGTAAACCTGTGCAGCCATTGGTTGATCGACCCGGCTGCTATCGCAAAGGGCTTTTGCCTCTTCTGTCAGCAGCTTGCTATCTACGAGCAAGCCCTTCGACCATAGATAGATACCCCCGTCTAGATAAAGGCTCGCTAGGTCCTGAGAGTCACTCATTCGACGATCGAAGATTGATAGGCTGTTTCTTAACGCCAACACATGATTGATACAGATAGAACAGTTCGGATTTTTGTCGTCCAGTTCCGCTGCGAAGGGGGACTGGCGCGGGAAGAGTTGCCTCAGCCTGTTGGTCACCCAGGTGGAAGCCCGCGCTAGTTGGTCGGTCGTAAGCCTGTTTAGGACATGTCTTCTCACTTGCCGGTGGATAGAAAGGTCCTTCTCCTTTTGGCTCCCGCATTTGAAAATTAATGAATAGCGGCTCAGTCCCGAAATATCTTGGTCAAACCTATTCCAGCCATATCTTAGTAGAGCTCCAGGTCCAAGCTACAGGAAGGTGGGCACATTTTCCTTACATAATAGTATTGCTAAACATAGGTTCCCGGTCCTCATCCGACGATACATCATCGCGGAGTACCTTTTCTTGAATCTTGTCGACATCAAGAAAGGAGATGATCCCGAGTATTAAAATAGCTCGTGGAGTGAGCTTAGAGAATGCGACATCAAGGAACGTCGCTAGCGTGTGAGAATACCAGGGTGTGATGCTTTCTTCCCAAGCATCTAGCGTTTTAGAGCCTCGTCGCTTTTGGTAATGATCGAAGAACTGGGTAGGCGTTATGTCTTCGGCTAGGATATACGAGGCTATTTGACGAATGGCGAGAGGCAATCCGCCGGTTTCTTTGAAAATATTGACAGCGTCATCCCCCGAGATGTCGCGGTGCTTCCGACTGAAGAGGCTTTCAATTAGGGAGACTCCGTCTTCCTCACTAAGGGAGTCAAGCCTGAGGCCATGGGTGATATACTCCTGCGAGAGCCAGCTAGCATCCTGGGTCGTAAGTAAAATGGCTCCGTGGCTAGATCGCGGCCAGTAATCAGCAATTTCTGAAGGCGATTCGGCGTTGTCAAAGATAAGAAGCCAGTCTTCATCTGGGAATCTATTAGTTGGGCCCTTGCAATACCCTGCGTGACAAGGAATAGGGGTCGCGGGGATACCGGTAGAGCTAAGCCAGTCCTTGACATTTCCAACATTCTGCACCGCACCAAGGTCATCTAGTTCAAGGACTCGGGCGATCTCAGAGAAGCCTTCGGCAGCCTTGACGGCAGAGTCGCAGCATATCCAGAAGCAAAGCCCGTAGGATTCCTTGAATCGATGGGCATACTCTAGAGTCAACTGGGACTTGCCGATCCCACCCAGCCCGCAAATAACCACAAATATCTGCTTTGACACGTCCCCTGCATTCTTGGAAGGCTGGAGGCAGCTGTGGATTTCTTGGATTTTCTTATCGCGGCCCACAAAAGAAAAGTTTCGCGGCGGCGCTGTAAACCTGCCAGTCGGAATCTTCGCCCTACCGAAGGAATTGCCATCGCTAATGTTCAGTGCCGCGAGTATATGTTCCGTATTCTTTTCGACCTTGTGAAGAGCCTCAGAGTCCACTCCCTGGCTATGTTCGATTAGAGCGTAGCCAGCCTCTTGTTGAGCTTTCCGAACAGTATGCTCCAGGCGCTGGACAGAATCCTGAAAAAACTTCCTGTCTCTCATCCATATGAACTTATAAACTAATATTCCCTTCTATCAGTTCTTTTTCGCCAACTCGTCCGCGGATAAGCGGTCACTCACACATTCTGGATCCCCTCCCGAAAGTTTTGAGGGACCGAATGCTGAGCGTGGTGTATGCGTCATATACGTCGTTGATTGCCAATTTCAGGTTCGGGCTGTGTTGTAATGCTTTGATGAATGAAGGTACCCGGGGAAGGACCGAAAGCAAGGTTTCGTATGCATCAAGTACGGTGTCGAGTATTTCTTTCCTCGTCCTGACCAGCTTTATATTAATGAGCAAAAGCGGCGGCGGTGGAGACGCAGTAGGGTCATTGTAAGACACTATGAACCTCAAGCAACTTACCTTAACCACGAGCCCCAGGACCCCCCAAAGAAACCTTGACGGGAATGCAGTGCCCTGTGGTAAAATGTCGACAGCTTCGGCTACCGGCTTCAATAAGGTTATCACCGTAGTTAGTCTATTCCAGGTATTTTCGTGACGAAGGGGGCCACGCTGCCGTTTGAGTATATTAAGATCTGCTTCGAGCACATCGACGCTTTGGGTGGCTAAAACGCTTGCCCACTCAATACTGCTGAGCTCTTTAGAAAGCCTCTGAGCGGGGTCGATCCAGCCTGGCATTTGCTTCGAGTCCTTGGGGTACGGTATCATCAAAATAATGTAATATAGAGTACCGAGGAAACTATCCGCGCGCAGGGAACATAAGGGTCTTAAAACAATGGTCTCAAAATAAGGGTTTTAAATCAAGAGTCTTAAAATAATGGTTGCTCTGCTGCTTGAGTGGAATTAATGTTGACACGAATATTGAGCACAAGCAGCGACAGATCGGATAGGCCACTAAGCTGCATTAAATTACCATTGCGATACTAACCTCCTTAGCTTTCTGTCCGAGCTTACCTTCTTAAACCGAACTGGTTTGGATTTATAATTAGGGTGCAAAAAAAACGCAAATCGCCCCATAGCCATATTTCCACCACTTTGACCTCCTAATTTCGGTATAAATTATTCTCTTTAATTTTTAGTTAATTGCTTAAAACCTTGAAGGCTGTTACAGCGTTGAACGTCTCTGGGTCTAGGTAAAGTATTTTATTGTTGCACGAAGAAAAGAAGGAAATTATTTAAAAGGTACGAAATGCCTCTGTATATATAGCGTTGCGTTAATTAAACGGAGCCGTATTGTTAGTACGTAATAATAATTTCTTCTTTTTAAAATAATTATTTTTAACTGCTTAAATAAAAGAAAAAATATAAATATTTTTTCCCGGATTCGAATTTTAGCCGGTGGTATATTAGGTGTTCGTTGTACGCCGTTACGGTGGTGGGGCGTATACGAAATGTAGCCGAAATGGGGCCGCGATAATGGCGGGGTGGCGGGGTTGCCGTAAAGAAAAGTGCATAATACCAGTTTCGGTACGGAAGTGGTAATGTCGTCGTACGAGATAACGTTAGCTCGACTGGATTTTGCTGCGCCTTCGTTTTTACCGTTTTCGCCACATAAATATTAGGGGCTTTTTTTTTAATTTTTAATTTTTTTTTTCTCTTTTTTAAGGCCGCCGTATTATTAACGTTTTTGTACCGCCGTGGGTTTTTTCTATTGCTTTTTCGTTATTTTTTTTATTACTGGAACGATATTTCCTTAATTTTATATTATTTATGTAACGCCAGTTTGTACGAAACGGTTTTATAGAATTTATTTTAAAAATATTATTTTTAATTATATTTTTAATAGTAGCGAAGTACCGGCGTTATATTATTTTTTTAAGTTTGCCGCGAAAGGTAAATATTAATTGTCTATTATACGCTGAAAGGTTTATTAATTAATAAGTTTTATATGCTAGAATATTACCATCGCGTTTACGCGATATTATTATTATATCAACGTTATAATACGTAACCGGCGTAAAGGTTTAAGGTCATTTTTTAAATTTAAATATTTATTTTTTGTGAGCAGTTGAGGTGATTTTCTGAAAGGGCTTTGATTTGTGGCCCTAGGATTGCAGGAACAAAGCAGGAAGCAGCTATATGTGGCTGCTTTCCCCCCCGTTTGCAGATGAGTAGGCAGCCAGGAATCAAGACACCTAGCCCACAGATCAAGTGCAACACATCTGCCGACATTTTTATTAATTAAATTATTATTTCAACGTTAATCGTAATAATAATAATTAATCTATCTTTAATACTAATACTAACGAAATATATACGTATTTTAATATTTTCTATTAAAAATTTTATAAAGCGGTATTACATTCATATATTACTTTTAAAGCGTTCGAAAAAATTTATCCTACTATTTTTAATACGATAAGTGTTAAAAAAAAAAGCAAAAATGATTATTTAACGGAAGTTACCGTTTGATAGGCATTAATATAAATTTATTATCCGCGTTTTACGATTAACGCCGTAAATATATCGAAATGTATATTTTATAATAACGTGATATTAATTTTATAATAGTATAATAATATTTAAATTACCGTTTAAAAAAAAGTAACCGAATATTATTTAATTACCGGGGAGGAAAAATACTAATTATAAACGTTAATTAACCCCATTTTCTATTAAAAAGTATACAATATTATTTTTAAGTTTTTAAGTTTTAATTAAGCGAATATTAACATAACGATATTTCTTTTACATTTTGACAATTTTTAATTATTACGTTATTATTACAACATCGTATTTTTATAAGGTTAAATTTATTATTATTATGTTATTATTATATTAACGTGTTATTATTCGGGCGTTAATTTATATATTTTAGTGTTTAATAACGTTAAAAAATTTTAAAATTATTTTGATTAGTTTTAATATAATATAGTTATTATCGTAATACCGCCGCAGCCTTAATTTAATAAATTTTTTTATAAAATTCGGTTATATTAGAACCGTCCTTTTAGAAATTTATAATTAGTTTTTAAATAACTTAATACGGATGCGGTTATTTAATTTTATATTAAAAATTATCCGTACTAAGTTAAGAATTTTACGATTACAATATAAAAATATATTATTGTAATAACGAAAAAGTTTATTTATTTATCGTCAAATTTATAATTAAGTTTATATAATTTTATATATTTCGTATTAATATATACGCGTTTCTTTTACAAATGTACTGGCCTTAATACGGCAATAATTAAGTTATTTTATATAATAATTATACGTTTTTATTATTAACGTTTAAACTTTTTCGAAAATACGTTTTAATCGGTTTATATAATTTATTATTTTGGTATAATTTTCTTATTACGAAAAGATTTTAAAAATTATAAACGGACTCTATATTTCCGTACTTATAATAAAGTATAGAATATAACTAATAAAAAACGTCGAAACTTTAATAATTTCGGATATATAATTATTATTAACGAATTCGGTTAAAAAAATTAATTTATTTAATCGTTTTAATAAAATGAATAATAATTCCGTAAATATTATTTTATTATTACGTTAACGATTTCTGTTTGGCCGTTAATTTATAGATACTACGCGGTTGAAACATAGAACGTAATATTAAAATAATAATTTAACTTTTTTTATAAAGTTAAAATAAATTACGTACTGTAATTTATTATAATTATAATTGAAGTATCGTATAAACAGTATACGTTAAAAAAATTAAGAAAGATAATTACTAATATAACTATACCAGCGACGAAATAATGTATTTATACGTACGCCTTAATTGTTCGTAAAAAGGAAAAAATTAATGCAATTTACGGATATATCGTTATATAAATAAAATAAGACGGATAAAAATTTAAAAAAACCGGTTAATAAAATTTTAAATATTTTAATACAACAATAAAAAAAATAGTTTTATATAAAGGTAATTACGTAGCGGAATACACGTAATTAAAAATAATTTCGTTATAACAAATCATATATTTTAAAACTCTTAAGAAATTCTGTAAACCTAATATTATTATTATAATATAATATTTAAAGTTATAAGATTTCGATATTAAATATAAATAATTCATTTTTAATATAAATACGTTTTTATAACGTTTTATAATTAATTTTCGCAGCTTTAACCCTTTTACGAATATTTTATTGAAATTATTTATAAGTTAAATTTATGAATATTATTAAAATATTACTAATTAAAAGTAACAATTTATATATATTGTCGATAAATACGTTTGTTAATTCGTTAGCATTTATACTGTATAGTTTAAAAAGAATTTTTCATTGTTTTAATAAAAATACTATTTTAAACCGATACGTTATTTTATTATTGGTAATGTTATAACGGTATACGGGTTGAAGGCCGAAATAACGTAAAAATACGTCCGGAGCCGTAATTCGTTTCTTTAATTTATAAATTATTTAAAACCGGCATTTATTAAAGAGGTTAAATTAATAAATTTAACATTAATTTAATAATTTTATAATAATAAAATGTTGAAAGTTTTTATAATTAATAATAATTTATACAAGTTTTTTAAACTTTTATAATTTTAGACGTTATTTTTTGAAAGTTTTAATAATAATTAATAATCTTTATCGTAACTTTCGTAATTATATTTTATTAAGTTATAAATTATTTTATAAATTATTTTCTAAAAATATTCCCCTTAATATTTAATTAAAAATATTAATTTGTAAAACCCTTTTGCGTTAAAGGTTATGATATGATAAAACCGGCGTTATAATAAAAGTATTTTTAAAACGTCGAAATACCGTCGTAACATAATTGGTCAAAAAACCGATTAATTTCGTTTTATTTATTAAAATAATTAAAAGTTTTATAATTAAAAAAAGTTTTCTATAAAACATTAATAAAACTTTGCGAAACCGAGAAAGAGTTATAATTTCCGTAATATTCCGGGGTTTTTTATTGTTAAATAATTTTTATTTTATTAACATTTATGACGATACCCTTAACAAAAATAATTAAATTTAAATAACGTATTTTTGTAATATTAAATTCGTATTTACGGATGTTTATCATTAAATCCGTAATACCGAATCGACGTATTATTTTACGTGGATACTTTTTATATTTTCTTTTATTTTCATTATAAATTAAAATATCGTTAAAATAAGCCGTAATAAATTTAATTGAAAGATTTAATAAAGTATGGTTCAATTAATCTTACAACGACTTTAAAGCGTTTAATATATCGAAATTTACGATAAAGTATTTAAAAATATTAAACCGGGTTATAAAAATCATTTTGTAGTCGTTTTTCGCGATAATATGTAAATAATTAAACGTTATAATAATATTAAGTTTCGTAAATACCTTCGTTAAATAAAAAACTTTTAAAGTTTTACGAATTAAAGGAATAAGGTAACGAATTTTTATAGTAACGTTATTAAGGCCGTAATAATTTATATATGTACGAATTCCGTTTTCTAACTTTTTTATAAACATAATAAAGGTAATTGTAAAGAAATTATTAAAACGGGTAAATTTGTTTTAAGTAGTTATTTGTGTATATCCATATGATTAACAATTCGAATAATAATATAATCCGTATATGGTTATATAATAACGTTTAGTTGAAGAATAATTCGATTTTATAATCGAAAAGTTAGTATGGCGGTAATTTGTCGGTATTACTAAAGATAAACGCCCGCGTAAGGTTGTAATATTTCCATAGTAATTTTTTTAAGCTTTCGGTTATCGTCGTCAGTAATTTATCGTTTAAATATTTATATATGTTTTTTTGTGGTAATGTGGCGTAATTAAGGCGTTTTTACGATTTAATCGTAAAAAATTCGTAGTTATAATAAAATAGTGGTAAGGTTAATAGTATTATTTTAAATAATAATATTACGAAAAATTACGATAAATATTAACGATATTGTTTTATTAATGGAAAGTTTTTAGGTTGATATTATCGCAATTTCTCCTAAAACGTTTGTAAGGGTTATAAATCTGATTAACGATATAAAATTAATTATAACATTTTTTATTTTATAAAATATTAAAAAGTTAATTACGTGGAATAAGCGTATTTTTACTAAAAAGTTATATACGTAATAAATAAGGGGTAATTATACGGAGTTAGGTAAAGGGTTTATAAAAAAGGATAATATAAAAAGTTTTAATAATGTTTTATAATTAATACGTATAATTTTAATTATTTAATCGATATTAAGATTATATTTCCGAAATTAAAGTAAGTTAAAAATGATTTTAAGGTTGTTTAAAAATTATCAATATAATATAATTTTTTTATAAAGGTTATATATCATTTTATTATATCCGTAAAATTAGTAAAATTCGCCATTATGCTATCCGTTAATTAAAATTAACAGGGTTAATGAATAAGGTAAGAGAAAAATTATTTTTAGAGGTAAAATTATTATGAACGCATTTTATAGGCAAATAATTATAATTTATTTTAAACCGTACCAGCAATATATTATTATTGTTAAGTTATATTTAAAAAAAAAAAAGATGTATTAAAATTTATATAACGTATATCTAAGTCGGATTCGTTATTATTTTAATAATTCGATAAGTGTTTTTAGTTATAACTTATTTTAAAAGTAAATTTTCTTTTCTTATTTCGTAATATTATTATTTCGTCATTGTGTAAAAATCGCATTATTAATATTGTTAGGTTATAGACGTCGGTTAACATGTATAAAAAAATAATATTTTTTTTAATAATATATATAAAGATTATTTTTATATTAGCGTTACCGTTTTTCTTTATTTAGTAGGCTGTAAGGGCCTTTTTTTTAGTTAGTACGGTATTTAATTATATAGGTTCCGGCTTTGGAGCCGTACGTACGTTAGGTTTACATTGCGGTATTAATACATTAAACGAGGTATTTTTCGTTATACGTTTACGTTAAATTCGGTTTGTTATATTGTTAAATCAGTTTTTAAATAATTATATTTAGGTTTTATCGTTTTTAAGGTTTAAGCGCTATATTTATAGTATAAAAGTTCTTTGTAACGTTTTATTAATTTTTCATTATAAAGCGATAACGCGTAAAACTGGTAGTTGTTGGTTATAATTAGTTAACTGGATAAAATTATTAATAAAATTAGCGAAAACGGTTAAGTTTTATTTTAAAGTTTAAAACTTTTTATACGTTTATGGTAATACATTAATAATAGTATATATCCGATCGAGAAATAATAATATATTATTACCGTTATATTAATTATACGAGTACGCTTTAATATTTAAAAGTTTCATTATTACTTTATTTATTTTTTCGCGTACGCGGGAATAGGTATCACCTTAAAGGCGTTAAGTAACGTATATAATACGATCCGTTAGTAATAAGTACGCGTTTCGGTTTATAACGAATTTAAAATGTATTATAAAATACTAGTTAGTATTTTTTTTATTAAATGATTACGTTTTTTAAATTCTATTTAAATATTAAAAATTTTAACTTACGTACGCGTTAATTTTTCCTTATATTAATAATAAGTTAGGTTAATAAAAAAGTAAAATTAAAAAAGAGTTAGATAGTAGTAATTCGTACGGCGTATAAGTTTTGTTATACGTAATTATTAGGGCCTGGTTTCGCCGAAATATCGGTAAATATTATTAATATAGTATGAAAAAATGTAACCTATTATAATAATCGTTTTATATTTATTAAACACTTTTTTACTTAGTTATTTTTAATTATTATTCGTTATATTACGATTATTTTGCATTAATAATACGTTACCGTAAAAAGAATTCTTCGTTTTCGAAATGCTGATAGGTTTTTTTAAAGTAGTAAAAACGTTTTATAAAAATTTTTAGGGTTACTTATTAAATTTGAGGAATTTTCTTAATGGCATAAAATCGTATATAAGTTGTACTATAGTAATAAGTACATAAGAAAAGTTCTAAAAACAATTTTAAAAATTAATAAGTCGTAATAAGGGTATTATACCGTTATTTTAAACTTATTTAGACGTTAAAATATTAATACTTATAGTGTTTTTTAATGTTAAAATGTTTGAGGAATAAATGGCGAGGTGACGATGTATTAACGATAGACCTAGAGCGATGCGAGGGTTTATTCGAGGTAAGGCGAAGCCTGGTTGCCGTAGTAGTTTGTTTTAAAAGGTGCAACAAATTGTTACAGCGTTAAACGTTTTTGAGTTTAGGTAAAGTATTTTGTTATTATATGAAAAAGAAAAGAAGGAAATTATTTAAAAGGTACGAAGTGCCTTCGTATATATAGCGTTGCGTTAGTTAAGCGGAGCCGCACTGTTAGTGCCGTAACAGAGGCTATATACTTTATTAACTGGTAATTAAGAGATATATTTAGTATTTTATATACCACCTTTTAATCTTAATAATAGTTTTAAGCCGTTGTAGTATAAAGTTTACAAGCTTATTAATAAGGTTTACTTTTATATTAACTTATACTTTTTGAATTACAGTACGAAACCTTTTTAAGTTAGCTTTTAATTTAAAGAAAAAGCTTAACTTTATATTTATCTTAATAATTCGTTTTTTAAGGTAGACTAAAGATTCTTCATCGTGTTTAAATTAGGGTTATATAAAGGCTATTTTAATTAAGAGAATTTCATATCTTTAACTTAATCCTTTACAAAACGGACAGTATATATAAGGGAGTTATTGTACATAAATATAACTCCGGGATTGAAAAATATAAGAAAGTATTCGTCAAGGACGTAAACGTAAATAGCGCTTATAATACCGCCGTAAGGTGCATCGGGGTTTTTATCCAGAGGGACTAAGTTATCTTTTATTCCGTAGCGAATCCTCGCTTAAAATTTTTACGATTATCGCGTAAGTATAATTTTCCCTTATATATATCGAGGATTTATAGTTAAAGAACCTAAGTTAAAAGCTAAAAGTTAATTATTACGTAAAACGTAAAGCGATAAAGTCGATAAGTTAATTTTACCTTTCGGCCGGAATACCCATTTACTCTTTTCCTCGGCGTTACGAGTAACGCTATATTTGTCCGTAAATTAAATCTTTTTTTAAAATTCGGACGGCTTATTTTGATGTTTTAAAGCGAAGTTATAACGCTAGGTAACGTAATCTTCGGTAAGGAATGGCCTTCGACGGGCATGACGGTGTATAATCCCCTTAACTTTAAAAAAAGTTATAAAGTTTATTTTAAGACGAAAAAGACGTAATCTTTAATTAAATAAGATATTAAAATAAATAAATCGTTTGATATAATACTTAATAATACCTATTTATCGCGTTCTAAAAGGCATTTATTACGGCTACGGTTTTTACGGCTAACATCCTAGTCTTGATAATTAAAGCGACGGCATATTTTATATACAAAGTTTGAAATTACTTCCTCTCGATCCGCACTTTCGCGGGCTTTTAAGCTTAATAAACGGCTTATATAAATTTTATTCCTCGTAGGAGGCGCGGTATGTTTTCCCTTAATTTTTAGATTTTCTTTGAATACTTTAGCCATTGTTGAAGTTGGAGGGTATTATTAATCTAATGTAGAAATGGAAGAATTGTGTAGTGCGGGGAAGATTTTTGCGTTTTTTTTTGCGCCCCCACTATATCTCCTCGGGTGCCAGAATCCTACACAGTAAGTGGGAGCGGCGTCGACGCTAACCATATATGGACAAAGGTCCACTTTGTGCTCGATGCATAGGAGGAACGCGGTGGGAAACGGGTGCAACGGGTTGCAACAGTTATTGCAACTAGCTTTCTATCGTTATTTCTCATTAACAACCGCGTTTTTAACTGATTTTAAGTGTGTTCTAGGGCTAAAATGGGGAAAAAACGGACAGCTACAAACCTTGTAATAAATTAACTTATTTCCACTGCCCAAATTAACCCTGCTATTGCTTACACAAACCTTACTAACGAAGGCATCCTCCGTTTAAACGCGCTACCGAATTCATTAATTTAAAACTATTGCGAATCTTAAGTTACTCATTTACGTAATTTTAGCATTAAAATTTTACTTATTACATTATCAAAGTTAAAAAAATTATTAATATCTGTATAAATAGTAAAAAAATACGTACGATATACGAATATTATCGATCTCGAATATAAGAAAGTTAAACTTTATTCGCGAGTTTATTAATAATAGTTAACGGATGTTAACGAAATATATAAATTGTTTTTCATTTTATTATATATATGTAATTATTCCGAAAAATCGATAAAATTATAGTAAAAAGATTTACCTAAAGTCTCGTATTATCTTTTTATTTGCTTTTTATATAGAATTAATATTAAGCTTTTTATCGCCGTTTTCGGATATAAAACTTTTATAATTATCCCGAATTACCTTTTTAACATTATAACGAATAGTTAAATTAAATTTAAAAAATTACATTAAAACTATACGTACCTAGTTGTTTTATTTACGTTAATGAAAGTATCGTTAAATTCGATAGAAAAACTTTTTCAAGATAATAATCTCGAATAAATCCGACCTAATAACTTTAAAGATATAGATTTATATAAAAAACGGTTACTTTTATTAATAAATATAATATTATTTATAAAAAAATTAAGGTTTTATAAATGTATCGCGGAAAAAACATTAAAATAATAATAATATATTAAAAAGAAACGATTTTTTAATAATATTTAATATATAATGCTTATTTTCGTTAATAAGCTTAAAATTATTTATCTCGGATTTTATTATATTTTTTGATAACTTATTTTTTTCGTTATGTTTAATTGTGTAATTACGTTAAAAAGAGATCGCATTAATAAGTACCGTGCGGGAAAATAACAAAATTATATAACGTTTTATATAAGCTCGTCGGCCGCTTTTCTTAACATTCCAACCTTCCAACTTTTAAAATTTATTTCTTAATACTAATATTATAGAACGTCTTATAAAAAAGTTAAAAGAATTTAGCTATTTAGGCTAAATACCCAACCTTAAAACTTAATTATAAAAAATTTATTTTATTTATAGTATTTCTATTTATATTTTAAAAAACCAATATAATAATAAACCTTCCCGAGCTGATATAATCCTGAATTTGCGAAAACTAACGCCAATTAAAAAAAAAATCGATTATCAAACGAATCGTTAATTTAAATGCGCGAACGTTTCCTATCCAGCGTAAGTATATTAACAATATGGCAAATTTATTACTTACGTAACGCATTACGAAACGCGTTGCGGTTAACTTAGGAATTAATTTTATTAAACGGTAATAAAAATTTTAAACGCGTTTAAATCGAAAAATAAATGATTAAAAAGTTTGATGTAAAAATCTAAAAATATGTCGTTAATAGTTTAATTTTATTTGAAATATAATTACTAAATACGGTATTACGAAAAAAATATTTACAACTTCGACGCAATAAAGTTTTTAATAAAGCTTTTTATGATAATCGGCATAATTATTACTAATATTAAAAATTGTAAAAAATTTAAATAAATTTAATAAAAAAATAGGAATAATTTATAATAATATAAATTATTAACTTTTAAAATTAAACCCTACTCTTATTTATTATTTTTATAGGGGAAACTTTTTTTTTTCGTTAGTTCGCCGATAACCTACTTTTACCTAATTAAAAAATTGCTATAAGCGATAACGGCTAGACGATAAACAAATTGGGTTTAAAATGGGTTTAATATTTTAGTTAATATATTCGAACGCGTACGAAAAAATCGAAATATTTTCTTAATATCGCCCGTTACGAAAATTATAACATTATTATATTTTATAAACCCATTAATTTTTTTACTTATTTTAAATTTTTAAGGTATTTTATTTTTCCTTATTAAAACGTACGTATTTATTATATATCGAAAGTTTTATACGACGTTACGTTACTTTTATTATTAAGGAACATTTTATCACTAATTTTCGTAACGCGATTAAAGTTATTATAACGGCCAATAATATCAAATCGGGATTCCTAAAAATAAGATTTATTTTATTCGATTTTTATCGCGTTCTTTTCGAGCTAAAAGTTTTAATTATGCTTGTATTAACCGTTTTTTTTTTCGTTTATTAATTTTATTCTTTTTTATACCTGTGAAAACTTTTAAAAATATTCCTAGAATAATTTAGTAAAGGCGTTATTTATAAAGCTAAAATAAAAATTGTACCTCGCCGATGAAAATAATTACATAGGTTAATTTTTTAATAACAAGTAACTTAATACTGTTATAAGAAAACCCTTTTTTTTGGAAAAAATACGACCTATTACGCGAAACGAATTATATCTTTAGTAAACGCCGAAAAATTAAAAATAAATATTTTTAAAAAGAAAAGATATTTACTTAAAAAAAAAGCATAAATTTTTATAATTACGAAGGAAGATAATAGTGAATAATCGCAGCTCGTAATAACTGAAAGTAGTTGTTGTAAAAGGGTTTAAGTGAAAAAACGGAAGTATAACGTTTACGGCAAATCCGGATATAATACGCGTATTTATAAGGAGGATATAAATGCGTTTAGCGATAAAAAATCCGATTAGTTTAAATTAATTTAATGTGTTATAATTAGTTAATTCGAATTTGTTATCGTAACGTGTTAAAAAGCGGCCGAAGAGCTTGTGCGGCCGACGAGCTTATGTAAAACGTTAACACTTTTTAAATTTAACGAATATTTTAATTTCGAGGTTTTTTTTATAATAGCGTAATAATATATTTATACTTAATGATAGGATAAATTAAATCGCTTAGGTTAATATATTTTTAATATTATTTTTTATTTCGTTATATTATAAAATTAACCATATCGAATTAATTTGCGTACGCCCGAAATTAAAAGATAAATAAAAACTTTTTATCCGTAAATTTTTCGAAAATAATTAAGTAATAACGGTTGAGATATTTCGTATAACTTTCGATTATAATTATACCATAAACGGCGTTAATATTAGCGATTAAAGGCGTTATAGCTTTATATAAAATTATTATTTATAAAAAAACGCGGGCTAAGTTATCGCTTTTTTTTTTTACGTTATTATTACGAATTACGTTACTTTTTAGCTAAAAGGTTAATATTTTTTAAATTGTTTCGAAAACGTTGGCGAATTTCGTATGGCTTTTATGCAAGATACTAATAGGTTCAAGCCATATTCTCTAAGCTGAGCCAAATATACGATATAATCGTACGATAAATACTGTGCCTAATATCTTGGAATACGATAACTACTTAGTAGTTTTCACTATTTAAGATAAATTGTATACCTTAATCCCATAAAGCCTCATTTTTTAAAACGTGGTTGCCGGTAAGTTTCGACCTTAATAAACCTTACACGCGTTAGCTTTACGGCTTGGCATAGTTACATAATATAACTTAAAAGGCGTAAAATTTTACGCGGTAAACCTTAAGGATAAACTTTAAGTACGTACAAAAAGCTGGCCTTTACGAATTTTTATTAATTTTACAGTTAAATCGTTTTACGGCAACTTTTCGAAGTATTATTACTATTATAACTTAATATACGATAAAATTCGTATATAATACCGGTAATCTATGCCGATAAGATTTTTAACGAAATTGTTACGTTCAAAATCGTTAAATTTTATAAAATAACAGGGCGAACGAAAAATATTAATAATTTTATCTACCTAAATAAAATTTTAAAAAAAATCATATTTAATTATTAATTTTTAAATAGGATTTAATTTTCGAAAATGATATTAATTAATTATTATTCGAATTTATGCCGAAAAATATAATAATTATAAAAAAGTTATTGGAAAATTTAAAAAAAAAGAAACGGTTAATAAATATTAAATTTTAAATTGTGAAAAGTTATAAAAAATATAACCGATAGTTTATCCGGCTGCTCCGAGTAACGAAATTATTTTAAAATACCGACGCGAATCGACGTAAATAAGAGCTGCGGGATAAAGCAATCTAAAATCGCTTTGGAGTAAGACGCTTGCGAAAAGGATCGGTTTAGTAAAACCAAGGAATTAAGGTATCAATCTATTATTTTATCCAATTTTGTTTACATGGTCACGTCTTTTTAAGGGAGAATGGCCTTTATAAAAAAAGCTTGTAGGTATTTCGGGAACGAAATAAATAATAAAAAGTATTCATTTTAAAAGTGTTTTCCGTAGGGGCGTTTTTTAAATTCCCTTAGAAAATTATTATAAGGTTTTAGTTAAAAGCCCATATAGCTATTAAGCTTATTTGAGTTACATATAGTTAAGGTAACGCCGAATTAGTTTAAAGGTGGTAGAAAACGGCGTTGTAAATCGGGTTTTAATACCACAGGTACGCTTTCGTTGTGATATATGTGATATGCCGATTCGTAATATTGATATATGTTGGTATAAATATCACTGCAAAAATTAGGTGTAAATGGATGTATATCGCTATAGGCTAGTCTGATTGGTTATGAAGGTCCCATTTTTCGAAGAGCACGGACCCAAAAAGCAGCTACCGCTAATTGTGTAGGATTCTGGCATCCGAGGAGATATGTGCCCTGCAGCTCTGATTGGTCGGAGCAATCGCCATAGAGATCCACTCAAGCCACGAAATCCGGCCAGACGTATCCCTCACAAACGAGAGCAGGACGGATGACAGATTCATGTACCTTTCCATTCCTTTCTTCGATGCATCATTACGCGAATCCGGCAGAAACGTCCACACGTCGTTGTGGTGATGCCTCACTTCGCCGTCTGCCGATGTCGGCCGTTAACTGAGAATGCAAGCGGCTCTAACGGTTTTGTGCCGTGCTTGCTAGGCCTGTTGGGTTGCTGCGGGGTTTCATAAATATCTATCCGAAGCGCAAAGCCTGCATGCCTGTGACTCCCTATAAATCGGACACCGGGGGTGCCGGGCCGCCCTTCATTCGGGACGGGACCCAGCTTTGTACTAGCGTCGGCCAGATTCGACGTCTTTGCTCCGCAACCTTGTAAGCGAATGATTCCATGGGTACCCCAGGTGTCATATCGAATAGCTCCCGGACATAACCTCTGCGCTATGAGGTCTGTCGGATCTCCTCGGGAAGCGGACGAGTTCGCCATGGCAATGATGGTACTATTTGTCTCTGGAAACGTGTAGAATGAAGTGAGGAAACCACCAAAGGCGCCATGGTGACAGATTGCAGGTCGAGCTGGACTCCCCTGTCCGATCGCTAGAGGTTCCGGGAGTAGTACGAAGTCTGGGCTTAAATATCCGAGCCACCGCGTTGCGATTGTACGGCGGAACTATCCGAGGCCATACGAGTTCTCCCCTCCTGTAGCCTCCGATGTAAGTGGTATAAAAGCAGAGCGCGTGAAGCCAATGCCTGGTAGAATGCTAACACCCTCGGACCTTCCGATGCCCCGATCATGGATATCCTTGCACTCACATTCCTCCTGCATCACCGCAAGGGCCATCTCAGCATGTCGTTCACGGTGCTTCGAACAAATCCCGCAGCGCCATGAACTGAACCATCCTCGATTTTTGGATCACCAACGGCGAGGAAAGAACCATCTTCCAATACTGAGTACCCTTTCGCAACATTGCCGTCTGAAGAATAGTTTGCAGCACGTGTGCAAATCTTGGTCAGACCGATAGGTTCAAATATCTTCTCCGCCATCACCGATCCCGAGGTCTTCTCACAGATTCTCCGGATGACCTCCCCGGCAACGCCTTACATGGAGTTATTATAAACGAACTTGGCGCGAAAGCCGCAAATCACCGGGAGATAGGATGAGATCCTTACTTGGTCCGCACCAGTAGTGTAATACCCGTCATGGAAGCCGAGGACAACTAAGTCCACGGGAGCCAACCCTGTGGCATGGGAGTAGATATCGACCAATGTCGCCCTTCGGCCAACTTGCGGGTTATGGATAGTCTGAAACTCGGGCAAATACGACGAAATAGGCTCATCCCACGACAGCAGCCCTTCATGGACCAAGGCGGCACATGTTGCTGAAGTAAATGCTTTGGTGCAGGAGGCGGTAGGATAGACCCTATCAGCGTTGGACGCCAGCTTCTCCTCTATGTCGGCGAATCCTTCGAAATGGTGAAATATGACCTTTCCTTGGTGGAGCACTCCGCACGAGATGGAAGCAGTACCGAAGGCATGTCGAATCCTGCGGATCTGGCCCCTGACTGGGTCCAGACAGTGGTCTAGGTGAATACAACGCACGGCATTAGGGTCAGACATACTCACTGTAACCCAGCTTCCGCCGGCCCTAGGGCCATTATGAAGGTTGTGTAAATGCTGAAAAGAAATGAACTCAGATCTGGGAAACCCTTGCAGAAAGGGCAGGTCATTTGGTAGTAGAATCTAGAAGAACACCCTAGCAGACGGAAAGGATAGATGGGCAATAGTTTGCGAGCTGCAGCTCTGAACTTTTAAACATGCCTTATATTGTTAGAACCCATAAACAGTCTCTCCCCTTCAACTTTTCCTCCTTGGCTCGAATCCTGCCCGTCTAAGTAGAATGGTACTACCATCCATGAATACTGTAGTGCAGCATTGCGAGGATCATGCTGGCTACGGTACCGGAGGATATTGGTATTGCAACGTATACTAATTACCGTACATGTCCCACGCTCGCTCTTGGTGTATCCCCCTTTGATCCCACAGCAGCCAGTAGCTGCTGTGCGACCGATGCAGGCATACCTGAAGCAGATTCTTTGTGTGGGAATCTAAGCCACTTGGCAGATCCTCGCAAATGGATCAACTGCATATTAATGCACCGACACCCCCCACTCATGCCTCTTCTCTTTAACCCCTCTCCCTCTTAGCATCAGCAGACATCCTATACACCTTACCAAACAGCTCATGCTTAGTACGCTGCCCCGTCTTGCTTGCTAGAGCACTTGGTCAAGCGCTATTGAACATCAATTATTCTAATCAAGATAACATCACCTATGGATGGCCCAGTGACCATTCAGTATATTCCATCTAACATCTACACCTCCGCAGAGCCTGAGGACGAAGACCCGTTCAGGCACCTTGCTGGTGCCAATTCACACAATCATCATGCCTTACATCCTTGGGGCAATGAAGTAATTGCCGGCTCCAAAAAGTTTGACACATTGTACGCGGAAGCGAATAACCAGTACATGTACCACCACTGGCATTCCGAAAAACTAGCACCGTATATGGCCACAGAGCTGTTGAGGATAGAGCCCATTTCTCACGAGCTACTGAGTCAGCTTCAGTCAGTGATCGGAATCGTGCTCGAATCGGGAATCGATGCGGCAATGCAGAGCGATAATGGGAAGTCGATCGTTGCTCAATTTCAAGCCATCTTGGACGAAGCTACTAATGGGTCGGAAGAACACATCTTCGTCAGGCTCGGTGCCACATCAGCTAAGGACAGCTTTGCTAAAGGCGCCCCAACCGCGAAGCCTAGTCCTCTCCCACCCGATGCGAATCTCATCCTCCGCCGCTTCCTCACAAGTGGGCGCGTGGTTGGCCGACTTCTTGCCCTTGCAGACCGTCTTTGGGCTGAAGATCCAGGAGAAGCTCTGATTGTGCAGCGATGGTCTCCCGATATCGAGCTACAGCGCGAGGTCCGTGTCTTTTGTTACGACGGTAGAGTCACTGCCGTTAGTCAAGACATATGGTGGGAGAAGGCCGGCTGGCGTGACCGCTACTCTGATGGATTCGTCAAGGCTATAACGAACGTGTGGGACCACGCCAAGAACCACCTTCCCTTCGACACTTGCACAATGGATGTTCTGATGACCCCTCCCTCCGAAAATAAGCCGTGGTGGGAGGCAAAGATTATTGAGTTCAATGGCTTCGGTGCTCATCTCAATACTGGGAGTGATCTCTTCCATTGGGTCAACGATGCCGATGTTCTACATGGCAAAACTCCGGGCGTAACAGTCCGTTTCGTGGATGACTGGGAACAGCAGCCTATGCGAAAGACTGCTATGCCCCCCACGCCTTCAGCATCCTTGTCACTGGACGAGGAGGAACCGGACTGGCTTGTCCTCGAGAAGCAGCTACAAGCAAAATATGCAGACAAGGAAAAAGATGGGAAGCGCATTGAGATGGAAGAAAAGGCGAGGCTCCCATTGCGCGGCCGCTGGTGCAGCGCCTACTAGGTGCTCGAACTTTTTGCTTTGTGCGATGAGTCTAGGCGGATAAGTTACAACAAGGCTGTCTCCAAGGAAACGCGATAATAAGGAACAATGATTGAGGGCACGGCTCGTGTCGGCTAGCTGGGGGTGCGTAGCGCTCCCGATATACGGAAAGGCTCCCTTTGATTGTTCACAACGCTTGTTTCGTGTTTTATCATATTTGCTAAAAATATATTCGTTCTATAGAAGAAGGGTTTGTTCCTTTTAACATGCAATTTTATATAAGAATATTATCTTAAATTTCATTATAAGACTTTTTTTATATTCTTGTTAGCAGTTGGTGCTTTGAGGTGCTTACGGCTGGTAACGTAGTGTTATGACACAAGACCGTCGGACCTCGGAAACGGTCTCTTGGCAAAGACCGAAATAGAACCCAAGTGGGTTAAGTTACGTGAGATGGATTTACTTGAATTAAGATATCCATCTTAATTTATTTTATGATATATATATATTCGTTAAATTCTATAATTAGATAGCTACAGCTTGTAATATAATTTCGTTATCCAAAATATTTTTAGTATTACGAAATATAATAAAATTATTTATTTCTTAGTTTCTTAGGGTATTCCTATTAATATAAACCCGTACGTTTAGGTTTAATAATTAGTTAAATTCATTTAGCCGTTATACGTTATAAGGTTTTATTTAATAATATCGTTGTACTTTGGGTAATATTTTAATAATATATCTATTAGTAAATAACCCGCTTACGAAGTTCTGGAAAATAACATGGATTTAGATAAAAAGGAATAGCAAATTTTTAAAAAAGAAATCCTTAAACGTCTAGATTTTATAAATTAACGTATCAGCTAGTTAAAGAAAAATAATTCGGAACTTACCATAACCCTTTAGATTATTTAGAATCTTTTTAAAAAAAATAAGCGCAATAAATATTTAATAAAAAACCCGCCAATATGGGCTAGCCTATTTAGATAATTTTTAGTAAGGAATTAGGAGAAATGTTAAAACTCCTTAAGCCTAAACCTTTTAATGGAACGTCTACTAAATTACAGTTGTTTCTTACTTAATGCCGAACGTATTTTGGATACTTCCTAGTACAACTAACCACGTTAACCTCGCGAGTCGAGTTCGGAGCAGGACGACTTTCAGGACATGCCGCTACCTAGTTCGAACCCGCTATGAGAGAATATGTTACAGTACCCACAGGATCATCTCAAAACAATCAAGGAGGAAAGATCCTCGCTATGATCCAACGAGGAGGAGGCCTTCCTGGACCATCGTATAATAAACTACAGCACGCTTAGCGGGAAGCCAAACGACTCTCGCAGGAAGGAATGCGGAAAAATAAGATACGTTAAGCAACCATGCACCAATAGCTATAGGATTATAAAAAATGGACATAATTAGTTAAAAAAAACCCCGATCTTACGAAAACAACGAAAATAAATATAGCAATATATAACTTAAATAATAAAAAAAATAGCGACAGAATTATTAAAAAAATAAAATCCATCCTACCTAAAAGAATTAATCGATATAAAAAAATTTACGGAATCTACTATGCAAAAACGCGGTACTTTAAATACGAAAAATATAAAACTTATATCTTTCAGAAAATCGTACGAATATAAAGATAAGAATTTAACTTTATTAAGTAATAAAAATAACCCTCGAAATTAATAGTAATATCGATATTTGCGAAACATAAGAAAAAAAAGAGTAAATACGTTAACCGTAGCAAAAGGTTAACCGGAAAAACGAAAATATTTTCGGGAGAACTTTTGTTACTTTTATAACACATGCGAATATTAATAACAAAAGGAAACGGTATAAAAAAACCTTAATCTAACCATACAATAGCTAATTACTAATCTTTATTTTTAATTAATTACCACGGTAAATCTCGAAAGAAAATTAAAGATATACGAAAATCTTTAATAATTATAAGGAGAAAACGAAAATAATATTATATAAGATATTATCCGTAACATAGGAGAATATTTCATACGATAAAACGAGGAAATACGCTTACAAACTGATAAACTATTAATTTTAAACGCGTAAGTAAATAACTGTAAAAAACGTATCGAAAAACTCGAAAATAAGAATAAATAATAATAAAACATTATTAAATAATTACGGAATAAAATTAAATAATATAATAAACGGATTTACTAACTTAAAGGCCTAAAAAACGAAAACTATTTATAAAAAAGCCGTAAAATAACGAAATCTAAGAAAAACGAAAAAGATTCCTAAAAAAAGTTTTGATAATAATAAAGGATAACGATAACTCTATCATTTTAAAAATACGGATTAAGATATACTAATATACCGCTATTGTTATAAGCCAACGGGCTTGGCTCAGGCACGGTCGGACTCATGTCGCTTGAAAGCTCTAATCTCAGCCAAGCAATATCACGTGATCTACTTATTTAAAAAATCAAACTCCTAGCGTAAACACAAATAAATAAGGTAAACAAATATAAGCATCGTAATCAATAAAAAGAATATATATATTCGTTAAATCCCTTATATAAATAACGATAATTTGTAATATAATTTCGTTACTTATAATATTTTTAGTATTACGAAATATAATTAAATTACTTTATTTATTTATTACTTAAATTCTTATAATACTTTTATTAATATAAACTAATACGTTTAGGTTTAACAATTAATTAATTAACTTAACCGTTATACGTTACAAGTTTTTGTTTGATGATACTGTTAAAGTTTAAATAATATTTAATACTATCAAAATATCGACCAATTTTTAAAAAACCCTTATTTAATAACTTTAGGCTCGTATTTAATAATTCGAAGCAGAATTTTCATAGTTCGTTAATAAAACTAAAAGTATTTCGCTTATTATAATTGTTATTATTAAAATAAAACTTAAAAAACCGGAATTCTATAGTAGGAAAAAATTAATAAATTTTTTAATTTAAATACGGGTTTATTTATACTTTTTAAATATTAATAATATCCTAAACCAGGTTTATGTTATTAAAACGTACTTTATTACAAACGCCATAAATTAGTTTAAATTTATTAGGTGAGATTAATTGGAAAAAGTTGAAACGAATTGAAAAAAATTAATTTTAAAGATAAATTTCGTTTAAATTTTAACAATTTAAATAAACAAAGATCTGCAATGTAAAAAATGTTTAATTTAAAGCAGAAAAAATCCGCGTTTAAATACATTGTTACTTTTAAATTTTAATTACTAAAACTGGATAAGGAAATAAAAAAAAGTTTTTCTCGATATATTTTATAAAAAGTTCAAAACCGATATTAAAAACGAAATATTTAAGATTAAAAAATTTATTACTTTAGACTAATATGTCGCAAAAATTATTAAAGTAAATAATCGATAATATAAACGACG
The DNA here is from genome assembly GCA_004155935.1 of Monosporascus sp. GIB2. Taxonomy (NCBI): domain Eukaryota; kingdom Fungi; phylum Ascomycota; class Sordariomycetes; order Xylariales; genus Monosporascus; species Monosporascus sp. GIB2. Next base: position 53,064 of record QJNV01000054.1, read on the forward strand.
ATAGAAAAAACAAAATGGTTTATTTTAAAAATAAGTATTCGAAATAATAATAAGTTTAAATATTTGATAAATACCGGTACCCCTAGGGAAAAAATAGCTTATACGAAATGAAACTAGAACTTATAAAGATTGAGGTTATCTAATAATAGAATATTCGTTAAATCGAATACTGAAATTATAGTAAGATAAACTATGAAATATCTAAATATTAATTACTTAAAAAACTTTAATAAAATAAACTATAAATTTTAATACTTATAGAATTATTCTCAAATAATTAAAAGACAAAACTTTTTAACTATAATTTAATAAAAGAAAAACCCCTTTAAACCTTTATATAACGAATTACAACGTATTTAACAAAAGGCTAAAAAGTTTTCCTAAGCCGGAATACGATAATACCGGAAATAATAATAAAAAACTTAAAACAAAAATGATAAAAGAAATATTTTTACAAATATAATAAAGAGGGGTTATATGATAAATAATTTAATTAATTAAAAAATAATTATAAAAATATTAAGGATAAATGAAAACCGTTTACCTTAAAATACCGAATTGATATAAACGAATATACGCCCTTTATTATCGACGATAGTAATATCTGAACTATAAGAAATAAAAAGGTTTTATTCATTAACATATTACGCGTATAACTAAAAAAAGATCGATTTTTTTAATAAGATAAAAAAAAATAAAAACGACGAATAATAATATCAATATTTTCATATTATTAATCCTTAAGAAAATATCGATTAAAGAATAACCGAATAAAATTAACTTAAAAAAAAGTAATACCAGTAGTAGAAATTTCTTTTTTCGAAAAATATAACTATTAAACCTAAAAAAAGTTAGTTTAAAAATTAATAAATAAAATAATATAATAAGTAATTACAAATTGATATTTTTAACTTACTTTTATTATAAATCCTTAAAATAAATAAGCGATTATAAAGAAATTTCAATAATTTACTTAATAAAATATAAAAATATAATAATAAATCGAATAAATATTTTAATTAAAAAACGAAATACGACGATAATACCGATATATATAACAGCTATAAATAACTAACTAACTACTTAAATAACGAATTAACAAATTATAAAACGAAATAAAATAATAATAATAACATAGTAAATAATTACGAAAGGAATTTAATTAATTATATAGGTTAATATGATATAAATAAAGCTCAAATAAGTAAAATTACTTATAAAAAACCGCAAAATAACGAAATATAATAAAAACGAAATAAGCTTCTAAAGAAAACTTTAATAATAATAAAAAATAACAACAACTTTTATTATTTTAGAAATACGAATTAAATTATATTAATAAACCCCTATAGCAAATAACGAAACTTTAAGAAATAACTATATCATCCCGGAAATAGATAACTAATTTAAATTACTATAAAAATATAAAAAAAACCTTACGTCGTCAATACTGCCGAAAGTTAACTATTGCTTTATAATAACAGAAAAAATAAAATAATTAATTTTAACATTATACTATTAAAAAATTACAATATAATCTTAAAAAAAATAACTACGTTAATATAACCCCTTAATCAATTAAAAAACTAATTGAATAAAATCCTTTTTATAACTTAACAATAAATATAAAAAGAAATAAAAGTTTTAATATTTAAACGAAAATAACGATAAATACCGTCATAAAAATATAACAAATACCTTATCACCTACAGAAAAAAAGAATAAGTATTACAAAGAAATACAACACATTATTATTATTATAAAAACGAAGCTATAATAATTAAAAAACGACCTACAGTAATAACTTAAAAAGTTAAAAAATTTAATTAATATACCACCCTAATACCATATATAAAAACAATTATTTAAAAAAAAAGCTCGAAATAAAGCTACTAGAATATAACGAATAAAACTAAATACACTTAAGAAATACCTAAAACATTAATTAAAACAATAAATTCGATTATCAAAATTACTAATTAAATATATTATATTTTTTGTACTTAAAAAAATAAAAAATTATAACTAATTATAAACTATCGACAACTTAATAATATTATAGTTAAAAATTAAATATTATTACCCTTAACTAATAAAATAAAAAATCCGTTTTATATAATTTAATAATTTATTTTTTTAACCTAAAGAATAAGTATAACTTATTTCGATTTAAAAAAAGCTATAAATAAAAAATAACATTTCGAATTAAATACGGCTTGTATAAATACCTTGTTACTTTTATAAAATTTACTAACGCGTTAGTTATTTTTTATTATATAATTAATTATGTTCTTAAAAAATATCTTAAGGTTTTCGTGTTGGCAGATGTATTGCACTTGATTTGTGGGTTTTGGTGTCTTAATTCCTGGTTGACTTTTCTTATTAACAATCTAGGTGAAAGAGCAGCCATATATAGCTGTTTCCTGCTTTGTTTCTTGCAATCCTAAGGCTACAAATTAAAGCCTTTTGTTTCCAATAACAAATTCACCGTATCTGCTTATACGCTTTTATGGCCTTAGGGTTGTTATGAAGCTATTTAAAGTTTCGTTACCGCTCTTAAATTATTAAAAAATTAATTTTCCGTTTAGTTTTATATCCGGCCTTTATAAACTTTTAAGCCTTTTCGGAATAAAATATACCTTATTTTATTTAGTATTATATTTTTATTATTTCTTTTTCCGATATTTCCGGTAATTTGTTGCTCTATATCCGTATTTATTATAATAAAAGTAAAGTACTTATCCGTTTTGATTCCAGATAAGCTTATTTTATCGTTATTATTTTACGTTATATATATTTTTTCCGATTATTTTTTACTCTAAAATTCGGCGACAAAATCGTTATATATTTAATTCAACGTTATGATTAAATATTAATATAATATTCTTTTTATTCTCTTTTTTTAAATGCTTCTATTTTAATTCCGAATTAAATTAATAAATATAATAATTTATAATTTAACGTGAATTATCATTTCGAATCTTATTTAACGAATTAAAGTTAAATTTAAAAATTTATTTTTAATCGATATTTTTTATTTTGTATAAACGTTTTAAAATTTTAAGTATTTTCGTATTTTTTGTAAATCTTATTACAATTATTATAAAATCATTTTTAACGTTAATAATAATCGCGGCGGTTAATTTAGTTTTATTTATCTGGGTAAATTTCGCCGAATTACTGTCGCGGTATTTAATCGTTATTAAAATTATCCCAATAACCGTTTTTTATATTTTCTAATTATTATTATTTCGAAAACGATTTTTTATCGTTTAATTTAACTTTAAAATCTCTTTAATTCAATATATATTTTTTATTACTTTCGTTTTCGTTTAATAATTTAATAAATATGCTTTTTAACGCGTTAACGCCGAATTTATTATTTTAAATTTTCCCTTTTTTTATTCTACAAAAATACTTTAAATATAATATAAAATAAATAAATTAAAATATTTATTATGCCTAATAACGAAAATAAAAAAATATTACTATATCGGTAAATATAGTATATTTATTTTATAAACTTTAATATCTTAATTTTTAATTGAGTTTTTTATTAATAATTTAAGTAAAAAAAAATTACATATAGTTATTTTTTGCTTTATTTCTTATAATTTTAAGCCTATAAATTAAAAGCTTTTATTTTTAATGATAAATTTACCATATTTATTTATACGCCTTTATAGCCTTGAAAGTATTATAAAACTATTTAAAATCTTACTACCGCTTTTAAACTATTAAAAAATTAATCTTTCGTTCGGTTTTCCATCCGGCCCGTACAAATCCCTAAACCTTTCCGGAATAAAATATATTTTATTTTATTTAGTATTACGTTTTTATTATTCCCTTTTTTATTACTTCGGGCAATTTTTCGCCATATATTTATATTTACTCTAATAGAAACAAAGTAATTAACCCTTTTTATTCTAAATAAACTCATTTTACCGTTATCGTTTTACATTATATATATTTCCTCTTAATTTTTTTTTTGCGCCGAAATTCGGCGACAAAATCGTTATATACTTAATTTACCGTTATGGTTAAATATTAACGTAATTTTTTTATTCGTTTTTTTTAAAAATAATTTTATTTTAATTCCGAATCGAATTAATAAATATCTTAATTTCATTCTATCGCTGTATGAAGCTTTTAAAATTAATTATATAATTTAACGTTAATTATTATTTCGAATTTTATTTAACGGATTAAAACTAAGTTTAAAATTTTATTTTTTAATCGATATTTTTTGCTTCGTATAAACGTTTCAGAATCTTAATTATTTTCGTCCTTTTCGTAAATCTTACCATAACTACTATAAAACTTTTTTTAATGTTAATAATAACCGTAATAATTAACTTAATTTTATTTACTTAAATAAACTTTGCTAAATTACTATCGCGGTATTTAACCGCTATTAAAATTACTTAAATAACCGTTTTCCATATTTTCTAATTATTATTATCTTAAAAATAATTTTTTTCGCGTAATTTAAATATAAAGTTTTTTTAATTTAAATATATATTCTTTTATTATTTTCGTTTTTCTTCCATAATTTATCGAATATTTTTATTATCTATTCGATATCGAAACTTTCTGGTTAACTTTTAATCGGTTTTTTTCTAAACGCTATCATAACTAATTTTTTTTAATTTTTTTTTTAATTTTTTTTCTAATTCTTTCGGATATCATCGTACCGACATATTTTTGCTTTGAACTAGTTACTGTTATTACCTTAACTAAACGTTTTTTTTTAACTTAAAACGATTAAAAAAACTCTAAAACTTTTTTGGGTTAAACTAAGTCGTTCCGACAAATATATTTTTAAACGTTTTTACGTCGAACTTACCGTTCCAAGCCTTCCCCTTTTTTATACCGGAAAAATACCTTAAATATAATACAAAATAAGTAAATCGGGGTATTAATTATACTAAATAACGGAACCAAAGAATAGTACCATATCGGTAAATATATTACACTTACTTTATAAACTTTGATATTTTAATTTTTGGTTAACTTTTCTTATTAACAAGTTAAGTAGAAAAATAACTACATATAGTTATTTCTTACTTTATTCCTTTACAATCCAAGGGCTACAAATTAAAGCCCTTTATTTCCAACAACAAATCCACCGTATCTGCTCATATTTCGTAATATATTGTCTTGATAATATTCTTATCTTCTTGGAAATGAAAAAATAATACGAAAAACATATTATTAAATTATTATCATTACTGTAAAACGCTAACTAATTAATTAACGTAGAAAAAAACTAATTTCAAATATAAAAAATTAAATATTAAAACTATATTATTACTTCTAGATATATTAAAATAAACTTTTAAAGAATTATAATAATGCGAAAATAAATAACGCTTATTATAATGATAAAAATACAAACCTTTTTCGGATTTGTTAATTATTAACGGAAATTTTTTAACACCTTTAACTAAATAATAATACCTTTAAATAAATTTATTAAAAAAATTCTAATAAATACTAAAAATAAAAGAAATTTATTAAATTAAAAACATAATTACAAACTAATTAATACTAATTATATATAACCTAAATCATTTAATAAAGCTAATAATCGACGCGTTAAATTACGTTTTAAGCGTAATAGTTAAATAATAAAATAATCGAAATGTATTACATTTTATTACTTTTTTTATACAAATATAAAAACTGAAATTATATTACGTTATATCTGATAAAAAATTTATAATTATTATTAAAATATTTCGCAAATTTAAACATTTCCTTAAAAGTAACTAATATTAAATTAAAATTTACACCGATTATAAAAATCTTATAGCATAATAATTTCGTTACGCTGAAAAACTAGCAAAATACGACTTTATCATTATTTACCGAAAAAACTTAAAAAAAATAACAAAACTAACACCTTTATCCAACAACTAAATCGAAAAGATATAATTAAAATTAGCCACGTAATTTTTAATATTACTACATAAAAATAACTACGTTTATAATAAATTATAACTATATAGAGAGCACTTATAAATATATACTAAAAAATTAAAACATATAATAAAAACGTTTAAAAATAAACGAACAAATTACAAGTTCTCGAAAATTATTAATAAAACTTAATACGCGACATATATTAATATTAATTATATAAACAACAAAAAATCTATAAAATCTTAGAACGTTTTTACCGTACTTATTATTTTTATAAAATAAAAAATTTAATATAAAAAATCTTACGCTAATATAATATATACGCTAAAAGAAAAATATAATAATATAAACCATACGGAAAATTACAACTATTACTAATTACAAAATAACCATAAAATTCCATTACGATAAACTTTATTACTAAGCTTTCCTTATTAAGAAACCTAATTACGAATATATATTATAATAGCACTTTTGTAATCGTTAAACGATTTATAAAATTTTCTTAGTTTTACCATGCAATAAAAATACAAACGCCAAATAAATAACGTACGTCTTTTTTAAAAACATTTTTAATATATACGGGTTATTATACGAAACTATCTTAAACCAAAAAGTAACGTTTACTTTTAACTTCTAGTAAAACCTAATAACATAAATCGACTTAAATCACAAATTATCTAATACATTTTTAGCCTAAATAAATAAATAAATAAAACAATAAAACTAAACATTAAAAACGTACTTACGATATTACATTAATTACGAATAAAATAAGTAAATTAAAAAGCTACCGGTAACTTAAATAACCTACAACACCAACTACTATAAAAATATGAAAATAACCCCGTTTACAACCAATTTTAAATTTACTCCAAAAATTTACAAAAAAACACAAAAAGAAAACCCGCTCAACGTCAAAACAACTTAAACAACTACATCAATAAAATAAAACCAAAACTTAAATTCGTACGTAACCAAATAAAAAAATACTACAACCAAAAACGGTTAAAAAAACCAATATTTTCGAAAAAGGAAATAATTTACCTAATTACTAAAAGTATGTAAACAAAACGCCCAAATTAAAAACTCCACTTTAAATATGTCGGCCCCTACAAAATTATAAAAGAAAAGTTAAAAAATAATTACTAATTAAAACTACTATCTAAAATGAAACTTTACCTAATCTTTCATATATCCTTACTTAAGTTAACAATAAATACGGCCAAAATACACACTAAATAAAATAATATGAAAATAAAAAAAACAAATATACAAAATAAAAAAATTGTCGATACACAAAAAATAAATAGCTTTACCTAATACTTAATTAAATTAAAAAAACTATCCAAACTCCAAAAACACTTAAAAACTTATAAAAAATCTCATAAACGCTTAACAACTATTAAAAAATTTTAACCGATAACGATAAACGCGCTCTAATCTACAAATAACGAATCGATAATATTAATATTACTCCAATTGCCTAAACCTATAACCTACTTAACCGTACTTACCACGGACTCCAATTATTACTACTCCTTCTCCAAACGTTCGTACTCCTCCATAACCTCCACACCAAAAATGCTACAACAAATTATCTTAATACCACGCTTCCTTAATAATTTCTTTTAATTCCGTAAACGAATCAAACGGCCAAACAATTCGTTTAAATACTTCTAAACTCATAAAAACACCTTTTCAGTAAAACGTTTTACAAATTTTAAATAATCCTCCTTTTTAAATAATTTATAATATTTACTTTCAGAAAAACTAAAAACGTCGCAAAAATAAATAATAAAAATACAATAAGCACATTTAAGCAACCTTAATAATACTTTACATTCCTTTTATTCAAAATAATAACGCGAATAAAACGGTATAACGAAATTAAATCTTTTAATTTAAATAAAAAAATAACGTTATAACGCGCTCGAAACTTAGATTTCTACTTAACAATACGGTTAAACATTATAAAAATAATAGAAAAAAAGAAATTTACTTACCAAATACGGCAATAAAAAATTTCGACCTTTAAAAACAAAAATTCTAAATAAAAAAAATTCGTATTATAAGCTAACGAACTTAACTTAAGCACGGTCGGACTCATATCGCTTAAAAACTCCGATCCTAACTAAATAATATCACGTAATCTACTTCCTTAAAAAATTAAACTTTTAACGTAAATACGAATAAATAAAGTAAACAAATATAAACATCGTAAATAAAAATAAAAATATATATACTTATTAAATCCCTTATATAAATAGCTATAATTTGCAATATAATTTCGTTACTTAAAACATTTTTAATATTACAAAACGTAACTAAATTACCTTATTTATCTATTACTGAAATTCTTATAATACTCTTACTAATATAAACCCGTATATTTAAGTTTAACAATTAGTTAACTAGCCTAGCCATTACAGCTATAATAAATAACGGAACTTTAAAAAATAATTATATTATACTAAAAGTAATTAACCGATTTAAACTGTTATAAAAGTATAAAAAAACTTTTATATCGTAAATACCGTTAAAAGTTAACCATTTTTTATAATAACAAAAGAATAACACGCGAAATTAATTACCTTAATATTTTTATCTTAGGAAAAAAATTATAATAATTAACTTTAATATTATACCGTTAAAATTTTACGATATAATCTTAAAAAGAATATAATTACGCCAACATAACCCCTTAATGTAACGGCTAGGCTAATTAACCAACTATTAAACCTAAGTCGACGGGTTTATGTTGGCAGAGTACTATGAAAATCTAAGCAATAAAAAAATAGAATAACTTAATTACGTTTCGTAATACCAAAGGTGCCTTAGGTAACGAAATTATATTAAAAGTTATCGTTATCTAATTTATAAGATAATAAACGTATATATCCTTATGCCGTATTTGCTGGCTTATTATTACTTAATTAATCCTTATTAAGTAATATTTAATATTACTTAATTATATTTAATATAACCTTATTAAGCATTAATTACGTAACTTAACTTATTTAAGTCCTATTTCGGTTTAAAATAACCGTTTCCGAAATTTTCTTTCTGTAAGATCGTAATACGATTTCCCTTTTTTACAAATCTTATCCCCAAGATTTTTCTTTCTCGGTAAGTATTCCTTTTTATTATGTCGGGTCGTATAGCTAAAATTCGTCATTAAGGCTTTTCTTCGACCGTTTGTCGTCAAAACTTTTTACTTATTTTTAACGAATTTAGTTTTGAAGTTATGCTATACTTTTTTTGCTTTTTTAAAAGTTGGAAATACGAAATAATAAAAAACGTATCCAAATGCAAGGTTTACGTCAAACGAGGTATTTCTTATAACGGAAACGGCGTTTTTTTTTTTCCTTAAAAAATATTCGTACCGAAAATTAACGATTAAAGCGAAAGAAGGTATTAGCAGAAAAGCGTTTTTTGGAACTGCAGTAGCGTTATTAACGCGAAATGAATAAGGTTATTACGCGTTTAATTCGTTTTCGAAAGCAAAAGGTTTTTTTTCGATCCAAAGGTATTAGGATGGTATAGCGCAAGTTGTAATTTTTAAAGGAATTGGAAGAATAAGAGCGCCGTAAACAGGTTAATGCAGAAGTTTCCATGGCCGCGTTTGTGCTGCCTGTTGGTCCGGTGGATTGGTTAGGTATCGAAAATACCGATTTGTTTGCGGAGGATATTAATTAAAGTTTTATCCTTGGTGATCCCGTTATTACTGGTGAAAATTTCTTAATAGGCGTTGTGCACCGACCAGATTTCTAGCAGGTTCCTAAGATGTTTTTGAATCCGGGTATCTTTTTTATTTAATTAGGTATTAAGTAAGTTCGTTAATTTTTTGTATATCTAAGATTTTTTCTATTTTATATTTTTGTTCGTTTTTTACTTTTACGTTATTTTGTTTAGTATATATTTTGATGGTATTCGCGGTTAATTTAAGTAAAAATACGTAAAAGATTAAATGGAGTTTAATTTTAGGTGGTAAATTTAATTAGTAATTATTATTTAAGATTTTTTTAATAATTCGATAGGGACTGATATATTTAAAGTCGAGTTTTTTGTTAGGTTGTTTTATTTAAATATTTTTGGTAATTAGGTAAACCATTTTTCCTTCCGAAAAGGTTGGTTTTTTTAATCGTTTTTGGTCGTAATATTTTTTTATTTAATTTCGTACGAATTTAAGTTCCGTTTTTATTTCTTAATGTAATTATTTTAATTATTCCGTTATAAGCATGGTTTTGATATTAAGTAATTTTTTTTTTGTATTTTTTTGTAAATTTTTAGGGTAAATTCAAAATTAATTATAGCAGATATAATTTTAATATTTTCGTAATAATTAATGTTATAGGTTATTTAAGCGATTAGTAATTTTTTAACCCAGTTGTTTTATTCGTAATTAATATAATATCGTAAATATATTTTTAAGGTTTGGTTTTATCGTTTTATTTGGCCGTTTATTTATAATCTAAATATATTAGATAATTTGTAATTTAATTTAATTTATATTATTAGGTTTTGCCAAAATTTTAAAGTAAATATGGTATTTTTATTTAAAATAATTTTATGTAGTAATCCGTATATACTAAAAATATTTCTAAAAAAGATATATATTATTTATTCGGCGTTTGTATTTTTTTTGTAAGGTAAAAAATAAAAAAATTTGGTAAATCGATCGACGATTATAAAAATACTATCGTAACGTATATTCGTAATTGGATTTTTTAATAAGGGAAGTTTAATAATAAAATTTATCGTTATAAAATTTTATGGTCGTATTACAATTAATAATAGTTAAAGTTTTCCGTAAGGTTTATGCCGTAATATCGTAATTTTCCGGCATAGATCGTATTGGCGTATAACTTTTTGAATTATTTTTTTTATTTTTAGGAAACGATAAAATTGACGTAATTTTTTTAAAGTTTTATTAATTCCGGGGTGCTTATATAATATATATTTATGCATATTTCGTATTAAGTGTTTTTTATATTTTTTTGGAATTTAAACGAATAATAAGTTATTTTAGTTTTGTACGTATGCGTTAAAATTTCGTATTACTTAATGTAATTTTGGTAGTATTTTTGTGATAATAATAATTTGTCGTAGACGTAGGTATCTTTTTGTCGTTATATCGAATATTATATAATTAATTTTAATTAATTTTTCTTTAAGGTTTGGTCGTTTATTAAAAGTATTTATTTTACCGTTTTTTAAATTTTTGCGGTAAATAATGGTAAAGTCGTATTTCGTTAATTTTTACGTATAACGGAGTTATCGTATTATAAGTTTTTTGGTCGTAATAAACCGGGTAAGGTTTTTATAATTCGTATAAACCTTAATTTAATATTAATTATTTTTAAAAAAATATTTAAATTCGCGGAACGTTTTGATAATAACCAGAAATTTTTTGTTAGGGATAACGTAACGAAATTTTAGTTTTTGTAATTTATATAAAAAAAAAGTAATAAGGTGTAAAATATTTTAATTATTTCGTTATCCGATTATTACGTTTAAAATATAATTTAACGTATCGGTTTTTAACTTTATTAAGCGATTTAAATCGTATATAATTAATACCGGTTAACTGGTAATAGCTTTTTTAAGTTGTTAAAAGGCTTTTTCCGTTTCGGGCGTTTATTGGAATTTTTGTCCTTTTCGTATAAGAACGTTAAAAGGTATAACTATCCGGCTAAAGTTTTTAATAAACTTTCGGTAATAATTAGCAAATTTAAAGAAAGTTTATATTTTTTTAATTATGATAAATCGTATTTAGTTATATATTATAGCGATTTTTTTAAGGTTTATTTTAATATATCCAAAAGTAATGATATATTTTAGGTATTTAACTTTTTATTAGTAAAATTGGTTTTTTTTTACATTAATTAATAAATTAACGTTTTAAAGTAATTATAATATTTTATAAACGTATTTTTTATATTGTTTTTTGGTTTTTGAGAAAATAAGAATGTTGTTAAAGTAATATATAACGAAAATATTAAGATATTTTCGAAAAATATGGTTAACTATATGTTAAAAAATAATAAATACGTTAATAAGTTTTATAAAAGTAATAAGGTATTCGTAAAAGTTATACTTGGTTCGGAATATTGTTTTTTATTTATAACCTTTTTTAACCCGGATTAAGTTATACTTATTTTTAAGGTTTAAAACGGTAAATTATTAAGTTTTATAAAAACGATTTTTTATTTTACTAATTAAGGGTAATAACATTCGGTTTTTAATAATGATATTATTAAATTATCGATAATCCATAACTAATCGAAATTTGCCGTTCTTTTTTGGAATAAAAAATATGGGATAATTAGTTGGTAATTTAGATAATCGGATTTATTTTTTTTTGAGTCGGTTTTTTAAATATTTTCGGAATATTTATAACTTTATTTTATTAAAGTTGTAAATAGGATAAAATTTGGTGGATGTTTTTTTTTTAAAGATAATTTTATGGTTTTATTCGTTATATTTAAGTAATTTCGTTTCGAGCTTTTTATTGAAAAGTTTTTTGTATTTGTGATATTACGGTGGTATATTAATTAGTTTTTTTGATTTAGGGGTTGGCTGTTGTAAATCGTTATTTAATTATTGTAGTTTTACTTTGATGGTGGTAATAATGCGTCGAATTCGTCGGTAATACCCCTTTTCTTTTTTATGTCGTTTTCCCTTAGGTAGTAAGGTTTTTGTCGTATCCTTATGCCGATATTCGCCGTTATTTTCGATCGAATATTAAGATTTTTGTTTTTTTTTTTAGTACTTATCGCTGGGCCGTAAAGGAAATTTTACTTGGTTAGTTGCCTAGTTAATTAAGGGGTTATACTAGCGTAACCATGTTACTTTTAAAATTATATCGTAATTCCTTAGTAGTATAATGTCGAAATTAATGGTTATATGTTATTTTAACGTAATAATATCGAAATAATTAATTTCGCGTATAATTTGTCCGTTATTATAAAAAAAAAGTTGACTTTCGGCAATACTCGTAATATAAAGGTTTTTTTTGTATTTTCATAGTAATTTAAGACGGTTAATTACTTTAGGCGTAATGTAATTTCCTCCCAAAGTTCCGTTATCCATTATAACGGTACACCAATATGTCCTAATTCGTATTTTTAATATAATAGGGTTTTTTTTACCTTTTATTACTACTAGAGCTTTTTTGGGGAGTTCCGGTTGGCTTTTAAAGGTTTCGCCTTTCTGCGGTTCTTTTATAAAGGGCGTAATGCTTTTAGGTAATTTTCCTTAATTTGTCGCATTTTTTTTCTAAAATCCTTAATCTGGTTTCGGAGTTGTTTAATAAGATAATGTTATTGTTTAACCTATAGTTTTAATTCGTTGATACGTACCGCATAACGTTTTGCGTTTTTAAATAGTTACGTATTGCGACATTTTTGTATTTTAATTTTCCTTTTTAGTTGGATAATTTTTTTTATTTGTTATCGCATTTTTTGATCTTATCGAATAAATTATTTAATTATCGCATAAATAGCTTCTTAGGTAAGAATGTTGTTATTTTCTTTTTATAGATCCTTAATAGCTTGTTCCAGGTTTGCTAAAATTTTTTTTCTTTTTTAGGGTTCGAACGTAGTGGATAATTAAAGGTGGAGATTTGCAATTAGTTGTTATATAGATAAATTACGTTCTTTTAAAGCTTTTTTATTTTTGATATCGTACGTATATTATTTGTAATGGCAAAAGGGATTTTTTTAGGGGTACCGTTTTCCGGGTGGCCAATTTTATTTAGCCGTTTTGTTATTAATGTTTTCTTACGAACTAATAGTCCGAAAATAGTAATACTATTATTCGTTTTTTTTATTATTCCTTATTTTATTACGGAAATTAAATCCGTTTCGAACTATACGTATAATTCGTTAATAGATTAATTATTTTCATACCTTATATGCTAAATATTTCTGTCGTTGGCAGTGTATGGCATATTTTCGTCCGTAAATATTTGGAGTTTTTGGATAAAAGGTTTTTATTTATTTTTGATATTTTTCGAACTATTTTTTTATGGTCCAAGATAGTTATCGTTAAATTTTCTTTTGCTATATTCGTAAAACCATAAATCCTCGTTATTATTAAATTCCTGTTTAAGAAAGTTTCTTGGCTTTTCGTTATTTTTGTATTAATTTAAAATAAAAGGGTTTTGGTAGGCCTTCGTTTCGTCGTATTATCGCGAAAATTTTGTAATTAAAGTTAAATGGTTTGCCATAAGGTTTAATAAGTTATCTTTCCGGAATTAGGGTCCAGCTTTTTGATTATTTGGGTTTTTTGTATTAGGCTGTTATATATCCCATTTTTTTGCAATTATAGCATTTAACTTTGCTCCAATTTTTCCTCCTTTGGATTATCCCGATTTCCATTAGTCCAGGTTCGGTTTTAAACGAAGTATTTCCTTTCTTAAAAGTATTAGTATTAGTAGAATATCGAGGTTTTTTATGGCTCCAAGTGCTTGTTTTAAGGGTAATACGTTTTCGTCGTTCTTATTATCGTTTAAATTATCGATTATTTATTTTAATAGTTTTTCTAATATATTCGTTAAAAGTAAAAGTATGTTCCATTCGGATTATTTCGTTTTTAACGTTATTTTTTAACCTTTTATAAAAAATATCGATTAAGGTATTTTCCTTTTTATTTTTTTATCCCATTTTGGTAATTAAAGTTTTAAAATTAATAATATACTTAAAAATAAATTCTTTTTGTTTAAGGTTAAGGATTTTCTACGCAAAAAACCTTTTTTCGTCGGAATTGCTAAAATTAAAACGAAGCTTATTTTCGAAATTAATATATAAGGAGAAAATCTCGTTAATCGAAATTTCTCGGTCGTTTTCCGTATTTTCTATATAATCCCGCGTAATAAGTTTAAACCAGTTAATTGTATTTCCCGTAAGGCATATTTTTACCGCAAAAATTAATTTAAAGGTATTAGTAAAACTTAAAAAGCGTAAGTAAATACGTATTTACGTAAAAAAAATTTATGGATTTTTTTTATTATCATAAGGTTTTGGTTTTTTGGGTTTTATCCGAAAAATAATAAGTAATATTATTAAGGCGGTTTCGATTTATTTACTTAATCGTTAATTTTCCTTTTTAAGCTTTCGGATACGGGCCTAAAATTACTGCGAAATAAACTCGAAATTATTAATCGATATTTTAACAATATCGTATATTATTTAAAATCTAACGGTATTATTAAATAAAAGCTTTTAACGTATAACGGCTAAATTAATTAACTAATTATTAAACTTAAGTCGACGGGTTTATGTTGGTAAAGTATTATGGGAATTTAAGTAATAAAAAAATAAGATAACTTAATTACGTTTCGTAATACCAAAGGTACCTTAAGTAACGAAATTATATTAAAAACTATCGTTATTTAATTTATAAGATAATAAACGTATATATCTTTATGCCGTATTTGCTGGTTTATTATTATTTAGTTAATCCTTACTAAGTAATATTTAGTATTGCTCAGTTGTGCTTAGTACAGCCCTACTGAGCATTAATTACGTGACTTGACCCACTTAAGTCCTGTTTCGGTCTAGAGTGACCGTTTCCGAGACCTTCCTCCTGTGGGATCGTAACACTTAATCAACTAAGAAAATAACTAGGTGAAATATTTTTCACAACCTAACGATAAATATAAAAAAAACGACAAAAATTTTAACAATTACGGAAGATTCCTCGGATCGGAACATATATGTTCCGGGACTTAATCACCTTAAAGTGCAGCGCGCGTTCTAGAGCACCTGCAACTAGTCATTGAATACAACAACTGATGTCCCTTATATCTGACAGTTATCCGGCCCCGGGGCCAAAACGAAAGGTGAGCGTTAAAATACCAAGGGCGGTCGGGGTTGGCAAAACCGGGAGAGGAAGGGTGGCTCGGTGCACGGCCGGGATAAGTCAGTAGGCACGGTCGTGCCGCATGTTCGAGGTTGCGAGATGAACCCCTATGGTGAAATAGCCAGCCAGCTTTCGGCTGCCAGTATTTCGACGAGAGTCGGCCCAGGGCCACGCTGCTAGAAAGAACGCGGCGTTCACGCCGAACAGACGAACAATAGTGCGCCTAGGGTTCCGCCGATCGGGGCGTACCATATCGATACGCCGCTCTCCAGTGGTACATGTGGAGTTTGTTGCGCAAAGCCTTGCTTGTCTTGCTGCCTCTGGTCATTATACCCAGGGGCTTGATCGGTAAATTGAGCTGGGCAATAGACAGTAGCAAGTTCGCCACTCAGCCAGGCAGTGACGAACGGCGTCACCGATCCCAGATCTAGTGGTTCCAGAATCCATGATTCTGGCTCCCGCCGAAGCTGGCCCCCAGCGATTCTCGCACCCAGCGATCCCAACAACTAGTGATTCCAACATCCACGGTTCTGCCACCTGCCGACTCCAGCATCTAATGATTCTAGCACCCACCAACTCTGGAACTTAAAAATTCCGGCACCTAGCGATTCTAGCACCCGGCGATTCTAAATACAGCGATACTAGCATCCACAAATTCTTGCACCCAGCGATCCCGGGGAAAACTATACGGACTTGCTGGCGCAATATGCAAATATTTCAGCCTCCTAGGAGAGAAAAGAAATCATACGTTCCCTAAGTTCTTCTGTTATCCTGCCAATTCCACGGACCAACGATTCCACAATATCCTCTCCTTTGCCCTCCACACTATCCTCACTGCGCTCCTCACTATCCTCCTTACTACCCTTCTAGTTATCCCCCTTACGCGGCTGCATATGCCATTTCGGTCCTGCATAGAATAGGTGAGAAATGACATGGAGCAAAAGGAAACAGCAAGCAGATTATAGAAGAGACGAAATATCTCACCAATCATCCTCGCTTAGTGGGTGGAAGCTCCCAATCATCTGCCGGCCCGGATCATCCTTGAGAAAGGTGACTTTCCCAGCCAGCGCCTCCTTGCTCTTCTTGCCCGGCTTCGTACCCTGTACGGCCACCTCCTCAATTGTACCGAACAAGTGTTGCCCCTTCGAGTGTCTCTCGACATACTTGCGGACCCTAGTTATTAAGAGGTTGAGTATGTCAGGATCTCCAAACTCTACATGAACAGACGCCGAAAACGGGACGCAAAGCCACACGTACCTGTCAGCAGTAAACCGCTTGCCATATGGAATGTCAATGCTGGCATATCCGCTCTCCGGCGTGAGAGCCGGCTCCCCGCCGTCATCGAATTTCTTCAGGACCCGCTTTCGCCGGTAACCATCGTTGTGTTTTGAGAGAACGATTTCGGAGAAAATAAGCCGAGCGAGGCCCTTAAGGCTTGCAAGGCCTTTGAACTCTTCAACGACCGGCCAGAAATTCTCTTCGTTAATTCGTGTCCGATCGAGACAGTCCCAGAACACATCAAAGTTTTGGTTGCGATATTTCCACAAGCGGTTTTCGTACGCTGGTTTTAACTCGCTTAGAAAAAACTAGGGTACCTAGAATCTCAGCATCGGGATACTTACATGGGCTCCGACGACTGAGATCGATGGTGTTGGTGCGCGTGGCGATGGCTGTGATCCCCCGAGGATTGGAGTAAACCTGCCTTCCGTCGAAGGCAACGCAGGCGCAGTCGACATCGAAGCCCGTCAGTATCTCACTGATAGATTTATATAGTCTGAGAATAATCTTTATATCCCGGTATTGTTTGTATTAGTGACGATGTGTGTGGATGCTATGCATGCTCTCCCTACCTGAACGTGCCTGTATGGCCATCTCGGCGAAATAAATGTGATGGCGTTCTCGGAACGCAGCGACAGGCCTGCGCCAGGGAGCAACCGTTGGTTCTTCCGCACTGCGGCCTCCAGCTCAAGGATACGCGTGATCGCCGCGTCCTCGCTGTCGAGCCCATAGAGGAATATATCAATGTCACTTGCGCTTGCAATCGTCCTAAGAAGGTACCCAATTTAGTGCCTGACCCAGCCACAGGAGGAGACCACTAGCGTACTGGAAGTAGGTTTCGAGCGGTCTCTCGACTGCCGGGTCATCCCTTATGTTCACGTCCTCTCGGCGGGAGAGCAAGGGCAGGAGCGCGGATGACCCGGCCACGACAACATTCGACCAATCTGTTTTTGCGCCGGACGTTTTCTTAGTAGACGGCTGCTGTTAACTTGTTTATAGCTTACGTACCTAGACCTGCCAGGATGCCTGTAGTTGCGTTTTTCTAGACTTAGCAAGCATTGAAGATAAAAAAGGGGCAACTGACCGTGTGTGAAAGCTTCAAAATTTCTCCTATACTCCTCCAGCGACGCTGCAATAGCTGGCGCACTGTCTGCTTCGAGCTTATCGTCGGGCAGCCGCATCAAGTACTTCTCCCTGTCGGCAGTCCGTCGGTCAATCGCCCGGATCCTAAACGTGCTCTGATGGCCATCATAGATGGGAACCAGGCCCGCAAGACCGTCAATCCCGGCGTCTCCCCTCGCGAATGCCTTGCGCAGCCAGGTCTCATAGGACAGATAAGGCTGCACCAGCTCGCGTGTCGGAGTCCGCGGGTGGTTGGAGAGGTGAGAAAGAAACTGGGAGGGCGGCGTCGGAGTGGACGGCGGATCGTCTGCCATTGTGCTTGGGATGTCGTTACCGTTGTTTGGGTGGTGGCTCGGGTGATCGGTGCCGGGAAGGCTCGAACCGCTTGATGATGGCCCGGTCAAGCAACATAAGAGTTTTAACATGCCTATTCTCGCACTCTGCCAAGATACGGAGGATGGTTACTGAAAGATGATGTTTGTAGAAATTGGGTGCGTTTAATTGGGAGCTCTCTTAAGTCCGCTGAAGTCATTGCGAGTGGATGGTTTTAATTGGCCATGTCGTCGATAGTGATAAATTCATGCAGCTGCCGTGACCTGCTCACATTATAGAGTACTACTCTCGCGCCAGAGGGAGATCCATGTCGACACTTCCCCCGCCCATTCAGCTCGTGCAACTCCTCACTACTAATCACCAAAACGGAAACGATTGGCAGAGCTCAGCTTTGTGGGAAAATGCGGGCATAATCCACGTCCATACCTTTGCTTGTTCCAGAATTTCCTTCCAGTTCGCGCTGGTATCCCGCCGTGAGTGGTGCCATTGGCATCCACGTCCACACCAATGACATCCTTGGGACTGGCCATCCGGTGACACTTCAACCTCTGCAGGCAGCCCTTTTGGACTTCGGTGGCATTCACCCTACACCTCTACCAAGGAATAAATCCTAGAGTAGCAGGGGATTGGATGTCTGACGATTGCTGGCCCTGCGCAGCTAGACAGGCGTGCAGTAGAGATTTATATACCGCAGAAGGACGCGTAACGCACCTTATATTCGCTTTCTAGTGTCGATCACTTTCCTAAGCGAGCCATTCAGTTCATATTGGCAACCACTCATGAAAAAGCCTGGCCTTCTGGCTTGCCCTTCATGTCCCTCACTCAATTAGTTTCGACATTACGCCCACGTAGTCCCTTGGGCATAATAGCTGCCGGTCCAGAATTACCACTTCGGCTGCAAGAAGGAGCCATGCATTACCCCCCAACTATTCAAACTGACCACCGCGTTCTTGCATTCTTCAGCACCCTGTCCTCAAACTTGGATCGAAGAATTCAGCGCACAGGGGATCTCAAGGAATGTATCAGCCAAAAGAAAGTGCGGCACACTCTCAAATGTGTCAAGACATAGGTCTGTCCAAACAGCTATGCAGCACCTGCGACAGATTGGACCTGGAGGCGATGCTTTCCTACGAAGTAAACGAAATATCCATGGGCTGCCTCTCAGACTACAACGACCCAGACTGTCCATTCTGCGACCTTATTTCCAAGTCTATTTGCCTCGCCTGGGGCGGCGGTTGGAATTCTGAAAGACTGTGCTTAACGGCTAGATCTCCGCCCCAGCTCTTCATCCAAAGTCGAAGTCCCTTGTCCGTTATGGAAAGCGGCCGCACGGAGCACCCCCAGCCACGCCTGCTACTAGCAATAGACCAGAAGCCGCCAAACTTTCAGCACAACAGAGCACCACTCAGAGAAATCGACCGGGTGAAGGATCGTTTCATAATTGCGGAAATCGAATCTTTGCCAGATGATTCAGCGCCCTCAGCGCCCAAAGAGGCGAACTTGCTCCCACGACGCGAGGTTGGGGACCGCATCAACATTCCGCTAGTGGAACACTGGCTCGAGGAATGTCAAGGCCACAAGCATTCCAAGAAGGCTGTGGGCCGAAAAGGCAACGACCTGTTCCAGCGTGAGCACCCCTTCAGGCTCATCGACGTGATAGACGAGTGCTTGGTGCAGAGAACCGAAAGATGCGACTACGTGGCCTTGTCCTACGTCTGGGGTCAGATTCCTACTATCCTCGCCCCTGGGGACAATGCCGAAATGACTCCTATTCTTCTCACTATTCGAGAAAACGTCAAAGATCTTAGTGTGCCGAAAGCTCTGTCCCAGTCGCAGCAAGGTTCACTCAAGAACGGAAGAATCCCTCGTACTGTCCGCGACGCTATGGAGTTGACCCGGAAGATCGGAATAAGACACCTTTGGGTGGATACCCTGTGCATTGTACAAGACGACCAAGAGGATAAGTCACGATTGATCGGAAGAATGGATGACGTTTATGACACTGCAACGTTAACCATCATTGCTGCAGCGGGCAGTGATGCGGACGCTGGACTGAGGGGGATAAGTCCCCGTACAGGGCGCCTTATTGAACCAGCGAAGATTACTAACGCCTCAGACGGGACGGCGCTAAATCTTTCAATTTGCCTGCCGTCTTTATGCGAAGAGGTACGGAGGTCAATCTGGAATACACGAGGTTGGACGTTCCAGGAACAATGTCTGTCGCAGCGCTGCCTTTACTTCACGACTGAAGAGACCTTCTTCAACTGCATTGAAGCCCAGTGGAGAGAGGGGTATAATTATGGAGAACAAAGGCGTAAAGATATTGACGTTCAGGTTAGGACAGGGCCGCCCTGGTGGAGTATGAAGCTTAGGAAGGACCCTGACCCAACGCCATACCACTATTTAGGGGACGCAAACAAAGCGCTAGACATACAAAACTACCAAAGGGCAGTGCAAGACTATAGCAGGAAGAATCTCACCTTCCCGCAGGATGTACTCAACGCTTTCGAAGGCATCTTCAACCGATTCAAAAGACCCGAAGACGCCTCTGAAATAAGCATTCGTCAGACACAAGGCATTCCTGCCCACTTCCTGTTTCAAGGTATATTGTGGTTTCCATCGGACGACTGCCAGAAGCGCTTCTGCAAACCCAGCCAGCCGGGGGGGTTGTCTGAGCAATTCCCGACTTGGTCATGGTACGTGATCTCTAATTGACACCAGTTACCCCATGGTAACGTGTGAGACTTACTCGTGAATACCAGGAGTTCCTGGATTGGCCCAGTAGAATTCGTCTTCGCTGAAAGTCTCTGGCTGTCGAGGAACATTTCCCAGGCTCCAATTAAACGTGTGCCTATCTATGTGCCTATTCCCTTCTGGCATTACGGAGATTCGAGCCGGAGGTTCTGGTCCCGCGACACATGGAAGTCCGCGTGCGAAGCTCGGAATGACACGGCGAGAGAGGAATCCAACGAGCTTTCCCGCACAAAAAGCTACCTCAGCAACCATATCGGGATAAATTTTGATCTGCTACTGGACGATTCACTGAGCGAGGTGCCACCAAGTCTAAGCTGTGGTGAACTTGGGTTCTTCGGGCCATATCTGCCGTCCAAGGAGTTTCGTCTCTCGGTTGCAACAGGCAAACGTGTCGGGCCTTTGGAAGTGTCCGTTCATCGTGGGGAGTTCAGGTTTGATGGTGAAGTCGAGGAAGTGGATGAGCTTGTTGCTGTCGTTGCTGCCAATACAATCACTAGGCCACCCGATGCGCAATCAATTTTGTTGGGTCTTGTCACGCGAGATGGAGTCTCAAGACGAGTTGGTATTGGCTTTATCTACTATTCCAAGGACCCGAGTTCAGTCAAGCCGCAGTGGCATTACAAATTCTTCAAGGTGCGCTAAAGGCACCATGTCGCCAACGCCAGGGGCGAAGTGCACAAAGGACTTTATCATATGGCTGCACTGGCTGGATAGGCGGGGTCTACATATAACGCAGCTAGTGCGGTTAAGCGTTCGTGCCAGAGAAAGGCAAAAGGAGCCTAGCAGGTAGCTCGTAGTATAGGTAGTGAATAGATAATCATTAACGCCTGTGTTACGGCCTGGTCCCCGTAACGTCTTCCAACATGTGCGCGGAGTACATATGCAGCTGTAGCACCAAGAATGATTGCCTAGAATTGCGATCATTCCACTGATCTTTTGCCCTGGTGGCGCTATGGCTAAGGTGCAGCCGTAACAGTTTTGGTGGATATCTTTATTCATTGTAGGGTAATTCATTAGGTAGGATCCCAGGGTATATGTAACAGCCCTTCCCCTCCCCTACCAAACTTCATCCTAAGTCTTAACACATATTATACGACACATTCTCTTATCGTTGTTACGAACCATAACCACCATGAGCATTTCACACGTTCGGCAAACCTATGTCGTGCGGTGTATTAAGAAGACGCAGGAGCCCGTCTCACAGATGGTCGCATTAACTTTACCTCTGGATAAAGATGGCTGCCGGAAAGCTGGTGCGGCGGCCCCTCGAAAAATGCCGTCTGCTGACTGCATAGCTGATCTGCACAGCGCCGTACGTCAAGATGAGCCTGACCTCATCCGGGGAAAGCTAGCCATGAAAGCGTACCAATGCGGTACATCCCCACCAGCTATGTTACTCCTCGCTATTGATCCATCAAGCGGCGACTCTCTGTTCCACACTGCCATGCGTGCCGAGCGCCTCGACGCCCTTTCCATATTAAGGGAGAGACTGTCGCCTAATGGGAGCTTCGAAATCGGTGTTTGGCTGTTGTTCAAGCACAAGAACTACCAAGGCGAAACTATGCTCCAGGTGGCTGCGCAAACAGGAAACCAGGACATGGTAATAGCGGCGTACCGCCTATTCTGCCGGGACTGGCTTCCTCACGAGCCGCATTTCACCCCGATCCCTGCCGAGGAAAGAAGTTATGGGTTCGAGGACGAGCTCCGCCTCCCGCCCCTAATGTTCCTGCTGGAGCAGAATGCGGCTAGTCAGGATGCGGCCAGCGTAGCAAGGGCAAACGGGCACGAAGATGTGGCTCGATGGATAGAACGCCTATCATCCCCCTCAGGCATGGATCTACCTTCAAGCATAAAGGCAACCACCACATGAACGAGCCACCCCTTAAACGCGCCGCCATTTCCCATACAAAATTAACAAAACTGCTTATTTATAATTGATTTGTAAGCAATTGAGGTGATTTGTTGAAAGGGCTTGGTTTGTGGCCCTAGGATTGCAAGGGCAAAGCGGTGCCAGCTATATCTAGCTGCCCTCCCCCCCAGTTGCAGATGAGAAAAGTCAGACAGGAATCAAGACAACAACCCAGAGATCAAGTGTAACATATCTGCCGACATGATTAACAAAAATTTATATTACAAAAGGGCCAACGGAATAATAGTTACGACTTCGAAAAAAGACGCTATATGAGGTATTTTTAAAAAGTATGTATATTTATATTAAGAACATTAATGTTAAGAGTAGTAAAAGTAAAACGTTAGCAATTCCCCTACAAATTGTATGGGAAAATGATAAAATCGAACTTGTAAGTTTATTTAAAAATAAATACAGAACAAAAATTGATAAAAATATAACCTTTTCGATTTACGTAACCCTGCTCATTTTATTATGCGTTATAAATTATTAGTTATATATCCTTATGCCATTACCGTAGCTCATCAGGAGCATCAGTACCCCAGCATCGTGCTGGATAACTTACTCGTCGAGAATTCAGAATCCGTGGTTCTTGTTTCAGGAGGCGAGACTCTCCTACCGGGGTCAGGAGGTCCACTCTGGTTCAATTCATGGATGTCTGGGTGTCAAGTTCTCCCTGATGGTTACTCCGGTAGGCGGGCCGGATTCGTTGGTGCGAAAGCTAACAAGCCAACCGTGCTTCTAGGTGACCAAGGAGGTTACTTTACCGCTCAAAGCCGCAGTGTGATGGCGGTGGCTCAGTCGTTGCCACGGAACACGGTATATCAAACGATGCCACCGGCGACCAAACAAGTGCAATCAAGGCCCTGCTTCGTGGCAATGTAGGCTCTACCATCTTCTTTCCCGGTGGTGTCTACCTCGTCGAGGGGACCGTCGAGATACCGGTGGGCTCAAAGATCGTTGGCTCTGGCTGGAGTCAAATCATGGCGACAGGTTCTATTTTTCCGACGAGTTTGACACCAAGGTTATGGCCCGTGTCGGCCAGCCTGGTGATTCCGGAGTCATCTAGATCTCCGATATGCTTTTTACGACTAAAGAGGGCACAGCCGGTTGTATCCTGATGGAGTGGAACGTCCACGTATCCCACCAAGGCTCGGCAGCGATATGGGATAGCCATTTTAGGGTCGGCGGTGGGGGCGGTACAGACTTTGTTACTCGAAGCCTGCCCTATCCGCACCTCCTCTCCTATCGAGGATTGCAAAGCTGCGACGATGATGTTACACATGACTAAAGGATCCTCTGGGTCCTTTGATAACGTTTGGGTATGGATTGCGGACCACGACCTGGATGACCCCCCTTAATGCTGAAGCATTCAACGGCAAGAATGGCATCCCTGAGAATGTGTACACACAAAGGTATGTATGGACCATATCATGCTGGGCACCACAATCTAATATTGTTGAGGTTTCCAAGTTAACTCCGCATAGTGTGACTCGTACCTCTCTTTAGCACTCTGCTTTCTCGTAACCCCCCTACGAGGAAGTTGCGATATGAGTTTTCCAGTTCCGGATATAATGCTAATGGATAGTAGTCTCTATTTACGTCGGCCGCGGCGTTCTTATAGAGTCGGATCGCCCTACGTTGTTCTCGGGCGGCGGTAGCGAGCACGCCCAACTGTACCAGTGGCAACTTCTTGACGCTTCGAAGGTTGTCATGGGCCATGTGCAGACTGAAACGCCCTATTACCAAGACAACCCCACAGCTCTTGAGCCCTATACTGTTGGCGAATGGCCCGCCGATCCGGATTTCGAAGATTGCGCTGAGAACTTCTGCAAAAAAGCCCGGACCCTGCGGATCCTCAAATCGTCCGACGTCTTCCTCTACGGCCTGGGGTTCTACTCCTTTTCCAAGGACAACAACCTCGGCTGCGCCTTGTCGGAAGAGTGCCAACTGTCTTTCATTGAGACTAAGCATGCCGAACGCGTCTGGATGTATAATATCTTCACGAAAGGCAACGTCGAGGTTGTATCCCCCGAAGGTGGGATCCCTCCACTGCTATTCAACGTGACCACGCGGAATGGTTACACCAGCAACGTCGCCGCCTGGTTAGCCTTGGCCCTCGGGGGCGGGGGCCGAGGTAGGTCTCTCGAGCCTGGAAGCGACGAGGGATCAGGGGTCGTTTACATCGATCCTGGCCTTTGGAAGGACAAAGGCGGGGACGGCACCGTAACAATCCAACGTTACGACCCTTGTAATTTATGTGCTGCCACCGCTGATGCTTCCTCCCGAGACAACCATCACATTTCCCCTCCTTACTACTTC
This sequence comes from Monosporascus sp. GIB2, assembly GCA_004155935.1. Classification (NCBI taxonomy): domain Eukaryota; kingdom Fungi; phylum Ascomycota; class Sordariomycetes; order Xylariales; genus Monosporascus; species Monosporascus sp. GIB2. Next base: position 78,574 of record QJNV01000054.1, read on the forward strand.
GCTCGAAGTAGGCTGGCTCGCGGATACAACGTACGTCTTCGACGGGGAGACCATAACCACAACTGTCTTCGTGACGGTAGTCCAAACGACAATTCTGACTATCCCGCCAATGATCACTCCGATCATTCCATTGCGGAGACGTCAATCACGGAGGGAAAGACGTCAGACACCATAAAAGCAACGACGAGCTTACTTCCACCTCCGATAATCATTATCAATGACCCCGATCCGGGGGACAACGGCTCTTCTCATCTGACTAATACTCGAACGATCACTCCCAAGCCATGGCCATGGCCCACGTATGAGACGCCGACAACTACAACGAGTTGGACTACTACAAAAGGAGTCAACGAGGATGAGGATGATGATGGCGAGGTTCCCATCGTAATTGTACACACGAAGGGTCCGCCGAAGCCAACTTGCAGGGCTAATTGCGGAAGCCTGTGTAAAACTTTATGTGATACACCCTGTTTGCTCTTCTGTCCTAGAGGTCCTGATCATGGTGAGTTTCGTACATTCTTCTTTTGGATTGTAGAGTCGCTCCATTTAGTGTTCAAGAGATATGTATCTCCTACTAACATCCTGTGTTGCAGACTTCTAGGATGAGGATAACCCTAACCGGCCAAACCCAGAAAATCCGAGGGAACCGGATCCAGACTGCACGACCAGTACATACAGCTCCTGGCAGACGCTTTGTATCCCAAGCCCGACGCAGTCGCGCTCCTCCACCTGTAGTCGTGTGATTGGCTGCTCGACAACGGGCACCGACGCCGAAGCCACCATTACCCCGGCACCGGAGTACGGTGTTTACATGGAGTCGTACGAGCCTTGGGTCTCGACATTGCCCTCCTTCGAGGAATACTTGGACGCCGCCCAGGACGTGCTCGAGGAACCGAGCTCTCTCGACGGCCTCCCGGACTTCGAGTCGGCCAGCGAGGAACCCCCGCCTTCGACCACTACCACCACGGAGCTCCCGGTCCCGACCATCCCGCCTCCGGGAAACTTCTACCGCTTCCGCGAGCACAGTGACGACGGCCGGTGGGAGCGGCTTCACGGGCCCGGAGGCGGTGGCGATGGCGGAGTACTTCTGCGACGGCGAGCCGCTCTCGCCCTCCAACACTTTTGGATACGCGTCGCGTGACAGCCGGACCGGGGTTCTGCTTTCCGTGACCTGGGCCGACGATCAGACGGGTGCAAGGCTAAGAGTGAGGTGCCCATGGGCGAGTGGTGCATCGACACAATATGCATCATGCTCTTATCATGCGATCTACCGCTCGGCGAACCGTATTACGGGGGCGCGTTTGTGGACAACGCCGACTACGGATGTGCGGTGGTGGATGGGGCCGATACCTCGGCGCCGTTTGCGCAGGTGCCGGACCAAGGGCCGCAGCCCCTTCCGCCCTCGGAATAGGAAGCCCACCTAGAGCAGGTTTCAGAGCTAGAGCCACAGCTGCCGAGGATAGCTAGGGGGCTGCGATCTAGAAACTTAACCGCTTCGTAGACAGATCAATACTAATGGGCGTTGCTATTGGTGGGTGTCCTCACATAACTATCGGTTTAGCATCCGTCAACACCTTTCAAGATTGATTGTTCGCGACGTTCGTCTTATTCAAAGTTTAGCATGTTTCTGCTGGTACTATTCACCGATATTAAACTGTCCTCGATGATATCATAAGCTCTGCCGCGTTTCGAGAACCCCCAGTAATCGGGTGACACCGCCAATCACCCTGGATGACTGGACGTACTCATGCGAAAACAAGCGGCGATGGAGCCGCAACAGGGTATCCACCATCCCCAGCGAACTCCCTAACGTTACTTTCATTCCTACAAAACACCGCGTAATATGTGAGACCCAGGAAACTGAACGACCATCATATACGCAGGGACACAACTGGCTCGAGGGAATTTCTCCGTCCGCGCACCAGGGTTCGCAAAATAAAACAAAGCTCAAAGAAATACCAAGGAACGTTGCTATACGCCACCCATCCCATTCCTTCCATACCTTTCCTTTCCATGCCCCAGGCTCCTAACCAGTCAGTGCAACCCGCTCCGCTGGCCGCCGGACTTCGATTCCGTTTCAAAGATTCCGCTATCCATACACCTATACAATCCCCAGTACGCATCTGTTCTGCTCGTGCGCGAGAGCCCGAGCCCCCAATACAGCAAATCCCCGCTTCTGAACCCCGTATGGGCGTGATAACGGAAGGGTGAGAGAGAAGGAAAGAAGCCAAAGTCGCTATGTGATGGTATACACCGGAACGCCGCGCATGTATGATACGATGTGCATGTGATGTAGCCCGTAGTGTGGTGTTGTTATAAATCCTCAACCCCGAAGGATGTCCCCTGTCACCTATCACCATTGCCGTCCCGTCCATGACCTCCCGACCGAGATGGAGGCCATAGCCTGAAACTACCCGAGAACATGCCTAACCAGCCCTCCGGGTGATTACCCCTGGGAGGTTCGTAGGGCGCGTCCGTTACAACGCCTTGTTCGACATCGGAGTCATCGTCTGCTCCTCCCGAGCCCGGTTCCGTACCGGACCCCTCCGCTTCCGTTTCGTAGCTGCTGTCGTCGAGGTACGGCTCGTATCGCGGGCTAGAGGGCGATCCGCGGGCCAGCGACCGGACGACATCGCCCTTGCAAATAGGACAGGTCCGCCGGCGGGTAGTCAGCCACGGTGTTCTGCAAACTTAGTCAGCTAAAGGACCACCTGCAAGAGCATAATAGTTTTACTCACATGCAATCCGCGTGAAACTCGTGCCCGCAAGGCAAACTCATTACCTGGCTGACCCCATCGACGTACTCCTCGAGGCAGACGGCGCATTCGACTTGTCTGCCCATATACTTCTTCCACTCGCTCGTGCGCTTTTCGTGCTCGGGCCGTGACGGAGACTTAGGAATCGCTACCACCGTATCCGCTTGTAACAGATCGCCGGCTGACGGAACACCAGTAGTGGTCCGCGAACGGGGACGCGGCTTATGTGCGCTGCGTTGACCTTGGAGTAGTGGTGTAGTAGGGGAGGAGCTCGTGGGCGAAGGTGCCCGAGAGCTGTCGCTTGATGCTACAGTATGGTATGTCCGTACCGGTAGGCGGTCCACAACAGATTTTGGCGCTCTCCATCTCCGTCTCCGGATGCGAGCCCGTAGAATCAGTAATGCATATACCACGGTCAAGGTGATCAGTGGACTAATAACGAGTACTAAGAGAGTATCGAAGAATGGACTCGCGCCACTGGACGGGGTAATGACAACCCACAGGCCTTCCTCATCCTCGGCAAACTTAAGACCTTCATCGGGGGTGGATTTCCCGGGGGAAGAAGCCACCATCGGGTTAGCTTGAGGGTCGGCCGTGGAAGCCCCTTCATCACCACCCTCTTCACCGCTACCGAATAATTTAGAGAGGAGCCCACCGCGGTCTGTTGATGTGGCGCCTGACTTTCCCTTTGTCGAATCAAACATATCCTGGTCCTTGGCCGGGACGCCATCGGCAGTGTACTCTCCGGTACCCGAAGTTTTGCTGCTCCCCTTGAAGCCGGTATGCTCATTTTTCTTCTTGTCGAGTGGTTGCCCATTGCTGGCAACCCCGTCCGATTTCGTGCGTGATTTGGAACGGTCCCCGGCAAGGCTCGAAGAAGTCCCCAACTGTTCGGCGCCATCGACCGGGCCAACCAAGTCGGGATCCCGCCAGTCTTCAACGCCGATTTGGAAATCATCGCCTGGGGATGATTGTGACTTGGATTTATCCGCATTCTCTTTGGATGCATTTCGCAGGCTGTTCTTGATTATCTTATCCTTCTCGTCGGAGAATTCCTCGACGAGCACCCAGTCGAGCTGACCGTTAGCGGATGAGCGACTCGTGGTAGAAACCGTACTTGAGCCAGAGCCCCAACCGAACATGCGGCTGAACCAACCCGAACTCGGATTCTGCTGATCAACCGCCTTTCCAGTCGGCTGCTTTTTGCTAAACTGCGATTTTCCAGCTCTAAGTCCAGTCACATCCTTAGACACAAGCGTTGGAGAGGTGGACTGCTGTCTCGTCTTTTTGGCCTTGCGAGATCTCTCCGACTGCTGCTGTACGCTCAAAGAGGGCTTGCCATGCTCATCAATTATGTCCTCGATAAAGCTTCCGGGCTGCATCATCAGCGATAGGAGATATGCGGTCGTGCGCGACGTGAATATGGAGGGAATGGTCACATTCGAAGTATCGCCGTGGGCAAACATCTGTATCAAAGGACCTCCTCTTTGGTTGTCACCTACAATGACCCCTATAGCACCTCGGCGTTGAGCCCATTTTACTTTCTCGAGAAATCCGCATCCACCGCGGCTGAGCAGAACGATCTTGCCAGCGATTTCCGCCCCTTCTTGGATAGACTGGATGTCGGCGTGGCCGGAGCCCGACTGGCTGAGGCCGTGGTGTAAGTAGTCGTCGGTGCCGTCATCGACAGGCCCGCTGTTGGATTTCGACCCGGAGTTACTCGCACCCCCAACACCACCGCCGAAATGTATTGAGCTACTCCTCCTGGATCGAAGCTTGGGCTGACCGACTGCAACGCCAGACTTGGACATGTCGGTGGCTGACTCCTTGATGGAGGGCTTCAATACGGCGTTGGTATTCGGGTTGCCTTCCCACCCAGGCACATCGCTACAGCCCAGCTCGCCCTCACCTTCTCCATCCTGGAAGGCTTCCTCGGTAAAGCCACTTCCCACCCACAACTGTCCGCGGAGACCCTTCTTGGGCAAGGAGGGGCCAAACGCCGCAGGTCTGGCGGCGAAGGAGGTGCTGTTGTCGTCGGCGATGGTGATGATGGCGTTGGGGGGGAACAGGGTAAACGGGGCCGAGAAGGAGAAGAGGGACCTAAAGGTTGATTTACCGGCAGGTTCGCGGGAGGGCGAGGCGACAGGAACAGAAGGCTGTGCGACGGCGACGACGGCGCGGCAGAGGAGGAAGACGCATGCGGCAAGGAAAAGAGCGAGGATGGCAATCCTCGGGGGGCGCATGTTTGCGGTGCGGCGCCCGAGAGCTAGGATGGAGGGGCCGCGTGAAAAGAAGGTATGCGTATTCGTCAAATTCGTTGCCACGTTGATCTGCTCGTTTCTTAATAGACGAATAATAACTCTGGCCGGTTATTCAGCACATCCATAGATCTCTCGCTGACGCCCATTCGCAAAGGGGGACTGGGTATTGATGAAGGATGGCGGCAACGTGGGGCTCTAGGCGATAGAAGTGGGAGCTATCAGATGAGGCAAAAGAACCGCGATCCGGAAAACGTAACAAGGAGCAGGGCCGAGGTCGAAAGTACGGAAAGGAAATAAAAGAACAGAAATGGGAGAAATCCGGCCGGGGCGCCTGGAGGGGTTGAGAATGGTTGGTTTTTGCTGCTTGATTGTTGTATTGGGAGGGACGGAGGGAGATATCTCGAATGACTTGAGTTCGTACAGTAATAGGGCGACTTTACGACAACTAGCTAGTAGGTTACCTAAAACCTAGCAGGAACCTGAGGCGCAGTTGCAGTTGAATTTGGGGTGTAAATAAGTCTGGATACAGTGGGTACGTATGATACCTACATCCCACATGTATGTAGGTACGATATGCTATATTCTGTACAGGCGTGTGTCACATTGCAGTTTTCACACCGACAGTGCCGGCGCAGCAGTATTTCCTATTCCAAGATAATAGGGTTTGCGGTGCCAGGCGACCGTGGCGTCATGTCGTACCGCAAGTGTCTGTACCTACTAATTACGGTGTGAAAGTATTGCATTAAGTAAGGTAGGCTAAGCTGGCGATAGGTTCTCTACTTACTAGTAGAATGGTGAGGTCACTTACCCTTCACCCCACTGGTCCAGGCTGAGGCTGTCACGTCCGGTTCGGGCTTGGTGCCCATTTCCCGGAATACTCCCGATCGCCCGCCAAGGGAAATCATGAGTGCCACCTGAAGCTCTAGCCCTTTTCTTTAAAGTTAAAAGCTGTCGCTAGACTGATAGACCGAATGGATACCCGGATTTCGGCATCTCTATGCAATGACAACACCTGCATTACCTCTCTTTAGGTTCTCAGGTTATTTACTCCACGGGATGGGGTTAATTCGAAATACCAAGGTGCCAGGCATATTCGCCCTTCTTTCTTTCTTTCTTTCTGCCGCCAACTCCCATATCTTATCGGGTTATCAGGTGGTTTACATCTAGGGCCCTTTTTCACCACGTGCGGCCTCTGTTTCCCATAACATGAGGCACATGGACACCCTCCCGTCAAGTCGTGCACAAATGACTCACTCCGGTACCTACCAGGCTATGGCCCCCATACGCGACTATAGAGTGGGACGCGCCGCAGACCTCGGTGGAAACGTCCTGGATTATTGGCCTCGTAATATTACTCCTCGGCTTGATGATAGTGGTTGCTATATTTACGTATTACCTAGTCTAGTGGTTGTCCAAAAGCTGTCTCCGGCTGTCCGGGGGAAATTAGACGTTTCGGGCCCCGGAGCGTTAGCTGAATGCTTCTATACGAAGCCAGTCTAGACATCTGCTCAGGATATGAGAGGCTGTCGTGTATCGTCAGTCAGGGGCTATGCTTCCAACAAGGAATGTGATTAACTTCGTGGCTCCTTATCCGAACGATGCCTTCTAATACCTCACGCTTGCGTCGTAACCCCCCTTGAGGCGGAAGCCCTTGGGATTTCTTGCTATCCGCGAAGTTCTTCTTGAAGCCGCTATCAATTCCGCCCTTTCCGTAGCCCAGTGAAATTTGTTGACAGCTTTAGACCTATAACGTGTCCCCCGCCTGCGTATTCGATATTTTCGAGGCATGCATGGATCACCACTTGAGAGGTCCTTACAACGAGTGAAACCCCAGCGAATACTAGGATAACGACAGGAATCCGATGTTCGGAGCATCAGCCTTAAAACTATGTTGTGGTAGGTTTATCATACTGGCTTGGCATACAAACATAGACGGTAACAGCAACTACTGTAGACTGGTCGTGGCAATCCTAGAGTCTACGGACAAAACTTCTAGACTACTCATGCCCGTAAGCCATGTATGGTTAGCAGTATCTATCTCCGAACGAATTGTCGCGTGAGAAATACAAGCACAACCCCATCACTATCGCTGGAGGAGAGACATCATGCAGCGGGCTCACACCCCACAAGGAGGAGCCGCAAGTCGGCACGCCCCCGATCCCCCGTGCCTCGCTTCGGGAATCCTGTTCAGGCATCGCCGTTCGCCATCAGACATGTGCCACTTACGGGCCTCGCCGCCTGCATCTTCTTACGCCTGCGTTCGCATAACCACAGCACACACCCCGTAAGACCGGTCCCGGCACCCGGCACAGTGCGTATTATCGTGCAGCGCACAGGCGCCGCCTTCCCCAAGCCTAACCCCACACGAGCACAGCGTGGCGGCGCGCCAACCCACCACCTCCGTCGACGCGGCTGGCGAGATCGCCATCCCGGTTCTGCTTCCTCGATCCCCAGAAGAACTGGTTAAGTACATTAAGACGCGGGGCTGCGGGACACGAAGCGAGCGGTGCGGCACGTGCAGCAGGACCCAAACATCAAAGTCAAGGCCCCGACCGGCGCCGGCACCGGCACCGGTGCGAGTGGCGCGAGTGCTCGCGAGGGGCAGCAGGGCGTCCGGGAGGGTGACAGTGATGGCGTGGCGGACCCTGGCTTGTAGGCCGTGTGGGAGGAGCCACGGCCGCCGTGATCAAATAGGCAGGCTGTACCCGCTGAACCGACTGGTGGGTGATAGGTAATCCTTGGATGGGGGCGCTAATCCATTCAGCGAAGCTTGTTTTGAGATGTGGATGTAGGTATGAAACTTGAGGCTCTGGTCACAACGTGACCCGGTGTAACAGGAAAGACAGGAACCCAGGTGTAAGAATCCATTCGTTCTGTAGGTTCCCGTCTAATTGGTAAGAATGCTTTGAGATGCCGTATCCTAATAAATGCAGCCTAATGGTATAGATGGGCGCGTAAGCGACGTAATGATATGCGGAAGCCTGCCGGAACCGTAGACGCTGTACCATGCAAATGCAGATGCCGATGTATCGAGGATGCCGAATCATAATCACCATCGCAGCCAAAGGCTATCCTGCCCCGCCTCGGAAGAGCGATGCCCCCCATCACTCAATGCTCATGTGCCCTTTAGTCGACCCCACTCCGCCTCGACCGTCACATTCCCGTCATCACTAATCACCTTGCCACGATCCCACTCCCTGAGTCCGCCGCTCTGAGTCCACCGGACGTCGGACTCGTCCTTCTCACCGCCCTTCTCCCACTTCCGGATCTCCTCCTCGGTGAAACCGGCAGACCGCAATCTCTCGGCACCCTGTTGCTTCCACTTCACACGGTCACGGAAGGCTTCCACCGCATTGTCCCAATCACCTTCGGGGTCCTCCGGTTCCGGCGTCACGTCCAATCGCGGATCGTAATCCGGCGCGAACCGATTATCTATCCCGGACGTGTTGGAATTAGCACCACGTCCGCGCCGGCGGATTGCCGGTTCGAGGGCGGGTGCCGGCCCGATGATGTCGTCTAGGGGGTCTGAGTCGGAGCCGGATCTATCGTTACGAGACCTAAGTGGTGAGATGCGACGTCTTCTGGAGCTGGAGTCGTGGTCATCGAGGAGATGGCCTTTTCTGCCGGGTGAACGGCGCCGGTGACTCCGCTCTCTCGAAACGGGCGACCAGGTTCTACCATTCTGATCGGGATCTTTTTCACGATGAGTGTGGTGCCGCACGCCGTCGGCTTCCGTGGACAAGTCCCTCCGACCGTCTTTGCCTTTGCCTTTGCCTTTGTCACCGTCGGAATAAGACTCCCTTCTAGAAGACCTTCGACTCTTCTCCGACCTCTGTCCCTGGTCGCGCCGCGTACCGTCAGAATCGGCGAATAGTTCTTTTCGACTGTTGGGTTGTTTCGCATCGCCATCTCCTCTGGAAATCTCCTTTCCTCGGTCCGACCTGGAATTTTGGGAGGCCGCCTTAGCTTTCCCGTCCGAGGACTTGCTTGTAGAGCTGTCGGTACTCTCGGTTTTCCGCTTCTTAGGTGAACCGCCGAGATGCGCAGCAATATCGCCTAGCATGCGCTTCCGAGTGTCACTAGGACCGGGCTTCACCTTTCGCAGTCTTCGCTCCTCCTCGCGGCGCCTCTGGTTTTCGGCTTCCTCGAGTTCGCGCAATCGAGCCCTAGATTCGGCATTCTCTTTGGCTAACAATGCGCGGTTATGGCTGTTGGTGTCCCGGATGATGTTGTTGAGGAAGCGAGTATTCGGCTTGGGCTGAGTCGCAGGCCGCCTTCGATGGTTAAATCAGCAAATGCCATGACAGCAACGCATCTCGGTTGGTCGATGCAGGACACCTACTTGTCAGACTTGTAGGCGTCGAGACCCATGGCCGAGTACTTGAGCGAGCAATCCGCAGCTTCCTTGGCGAGAAGTTCGGCGACATAGTCGTCTGTCAGAAGATCGGGAGGCGGCATCATATAACGATAAATAGCTGGGAGTGGGAGGCAGTGAAAGCAGAAGTGAAAGACGGCTCGTGGACCGAGAAATCTTCAATGTGCCAGAAGGAGGACGCCAGATAGCATCAGCAAAAAGGCGCCTTTCTTCTAGCTGGGTGGATGACTATAGATATTGATAGTGATTGAATGGAAGGAACATTGAACTGGAGGGAACCTACAGCAATGCAATGCGTCAGTCCAGGTCCCCAAAAAGAGAAGCGAAATAAGGTGGGATAGTTCGGACTGCCAACGACAAAAGAATGGATGGGGGTCTGACCAAAGGGTTGTCAGCCCACACTGTAACGTAATGCAACGTTGGCCACTGGAACTGGGAGTACCTGGGAAAGACAGAGAGTCTACAAAAGCCCGCCGTTGCAACGTGTAGGGCTCATATCGATAAGGTGCCGAAACTGCCCCACAGTTGATCCCTGCAGGCAACGGAATAAATCAGGGAGATCATTGTTGATGCGCTTTTCCTCTTTCGGTCGAAAGTAAATAAATTAGGGGTTGTATATGCACACCTTTTTGAGTGACTTCAATGGTTCACGTCTCACATGTAAAGATATCAAATATTTAGTGCTTCATACAACCCAAGAGGTGGCGTTGTAACCTGATCTGCGAATACACCCAGACCATTCTACATCAAAGATCGGGAGAATAAGGGTCGCCAACACGAGCACCTCATAATGGCACCACCCACAGCGGAGGATGTGCTCACAGCGCTCCACTCCCTCAACGCCTCGCACGAGATGACCATCCTAAAGCTCAGCGAACCCATCTCCGCGACCGTCGCCCAGCAGAGGCCGCAAGACCAGCAGAAGCAGCAGCGGCGCACGTCGGACATCTCGTCGTCCTCGCTGCAGCAGGAGGACGCGACGACGCCCGCGTCGCTGGAGGCGGACCTGACGCACTACCGGGAGCTGTTCGCGAAGCTGCGCTTCAGCTACGTGGAGCAGGTGACCAAGGAGAAGTTCATCCGGGCCATCGTCGGCGACCCGCCCCTCATCGTGACGCCGCAGGAGAACCTGGACCTCGAGCGGCGGAACCTGGCCGCCAAGGCCGCGCTCAAGGCCCTCAAGACCGAGGTCGCCGACCTCGCGGCGGAGCTCGAGCGCCGCGCCCGCGAGCTCAGCCGCCGGTACGAGGGCGTGCGGCTCGAGACCGCCCGGCTCGGCGAGCTGCCCGCCGAGATCGCCGGGCTCGAGGACGCCGTCGCGCGCCTTCGCGAGGAGGCCCAGCAGGGGGCCGGCCACGGCCACCCGGATCGCCCGGAGAACCCGGAGCTCAGCCTGCCCCTGGCCAAGACGCTAGAGCTCGTCGAGGCCAGGAAGAGGCAGAGGGCCGAGCTCGACCGCCAGCTGGAGCAGCTGCAGAGCCAGGTTCCGCGCAAGAAGAAGGAGCTCGAGAGGCTGCAGGCCGAGCTACAGCCGCTCGAGGCGAAGAGGCAGAATAGCACCGCCGCAGCAAAGGAGGCGAGGAGGCGAAAGGAGCAGGCTCTGGGCGGTGTGGAGGATGATCTGGAGGAGAGGGGTCGGTGGTACAGAGCGGCTGATGCTACCTTACGGCAAATGCTCGAAATTGAGAGCTAAGTTCTGTTTGGAATGACCGGTCTGTATGATGGTATGGCATCTGGAGTTAGGGGGCTGGTATTCGGCATTGCAAAGTTATTTATAGCTGACAATCGCACCGCTATCAAGGCGTTCGGGATGGCTGGACAGAGAGATGGCAAATAAACATCATGATGGCAAAAATGACACTGATGGCCGTTCTACGCAGATCACTCGTGACTTATCGAAGCCGGCCGAGGTGATCATTTCAATTCTACTGAGGCGGATAAGTACCCGGTGCGCCTCGATGATGATCCGTCGATCGTCTCTGCAGACGACCAAGGACGACAGCAACGGAACATGGATTTCTCATCCACCCGTCCCCAATCTCCTGTACCGGTCCGCTATACCGCCACCTGCTGTCTACTACAACCACACCTTCACGAGGCGGTTCTCCTACGAGGGGGGCCCAACGACCCACTCCTCGCCCCTGCGCTCAGCATTAGGCCCGTCCCGTCACGGGTGTGAACCATCGCCTACGCTGCTAGCCGGCGTCCGGAGTCCAGGGTGGTTATGGCAAGATAACTGAATATGGTACCTGGGGGACTCCATTGCTGAAATAGGCCTTTCTTACTTGGATCGTTCTTGGGAGTCATATCCTCTCTTGGCGTTTGCTCGCATTGGGTATATACCGTGGGTGGGCTCCCCGTTTGAACTGGATACTGGTGCATCGTGTGCGCCGGGGATGTTTGGAGGTCCAAACGGATCGGGGTCCCTACGTATGGCTGGCTGTCTCGTGAGGCCTGGAGGCCTTCAAGGCGCTTAGGGAACCTTGTTGAAGATATGCTGCATCTAACCCATAGATAGTAAGCCGGAATTTCCTTTATCTCGGTCAGCCGGTCAGCCGTCGCAATCTCACGAGCCTACCATCGCAATGTCCTTGTAAGACCGTATCGTGCTTGGCTCTCCACCTCGTAGGCGAAAAGGCATGGTATAGAGAAGGGCCAAAACTGGCCTGAAGAGTCAACGGCTCCCCCCAATACACTAATTATATATAGCTGTATATTGAAGCCCACCACTACTCGGTACCGAAGCATTGCATGCTCTGATACTGCTATAATCGATGTCCATACCACATGTCCGGGATAGGGGTAGCTAACTGTTCGTAATGCAAGGGGTACCAAGTTCTTTTGACACGTTCAATCGTCCATATGAGTGGTTGCCCGTAACGGAAATTTATTATTGAGCATACAAAACCTTATATGTCAGTCCCTTGCACGATCTATCAAAGCCTTATGTCACTAAATTCTCCGTATAGACGCTGAACAGTTAATATGACATTCCCGCCACCCACCACCTCTTCCACGCCCGGGCCGCAATGCGCAAGCGTATATATAGGTTTCGGCCTCAGTAAGGGTAGTTTTACAATTATGGCAGACATCCTAACCGACTGTTGTCCGCCACCGTATCTGGGATGTTATCCCAACTCGCGCACCTTGAATCACCTCTGTGCTGAGGGAATTATCACGTATTCACGCGCCCGTATCAGTCGTTGAGGGATATCTACCGCCGCTGCTGTAGTATCATCAGATGGTGTCTAGAGCTGTCCTACGTAGGTGTGATGGCCTGAGCTCATTGAGTTTGAACTAATAAGGCGGGACAGTTAGTGGCCTTACATGGGCCAGAAACCCTTCCAGTGCAAGACGATATTGGCAAAAGGAGAGTTCATATATCTTGATGGATAGAGCTGCCTTGATGGAAACTCACTATCTACGATGCCATTTGGCCGGGGCGCAACAGGCGCATTGACAAAGGGGACGACCTATGTCCATCGGGAGACCTCTCTGCCACTCTCGATTTCATTCGCTCCGAGTGGCTTCATGCTGACGGCCACGGCACCAGGTATGTCTCTTATGGGCCAGACAAGACAAAAGGGGTCGTCTACAACATCTGTTACACTTACTGTTCCTATCGATCCACCCCAAATTGCCCTCCCAACACGGGGCCAAGGAGGAGCCGAAAAACCAGTCATACCCGACACAAGAGATACCATGGTCGGCCAGAGCGTGGGCGGCGCCCTAGCCATCCTGCTTCTCGCACTCGGCTTCCTCCAGATCAGGCGGTATCTGAGGAGGCGACTAGCGCGGTCGACCAGCGGAGAGCCTAAAGAAGAACACATCTAATTTTGGCGGGACAATCCAGAGCTCGAGGGAGCAGCGGCGTGGCTGGTGCCAGGGGAATATATGTCTTGAAGAAGTCGGGGCTCGAGGACACCGAGAGGCCGGCAGAGGCCGGAACTCGAGGGCCATTGGAGGCAGAAGACGCCGGAGCTTGAGGACACTGAGATACGACGTCAGCAGACGTGAGTTGGGTGGTTGACCGGGACTTGGATTCGTATGTTGATATAGCGGTGTTGGCCTAGATCCCGGGAACTGGCGTTGGAACTACATAGATATATTCGCGGACGGCATCTACACGCAAGGATATCAAATACAAAGAAGATATGCCTTACAGTGGAAGGGACGTAGATCATTGGTGTGTCCACTAAAGGACATCTTATGTGATCTACCAATCTAAAAATGTCGATGTCGCCTGAACTCCTCATCCGATACTGCGGCAGTCGCCATACCTAACAAGCCGTGGCCATTATATCCAGATGCCACTACCTTCACTTCAACCTGTTGCTGTAGGGTTGGAATGGTCTAGTATGGTAATCAGGTCAAGGTGCCCAAGGTGATGCTAAAAGGGAGCTACTGCTGCTAGGTAAGGCAGACAGTTTTTCTGCACCCCAAGGCAGCTACCTCACCTATATCTAGCCAGGCAAACCTACCACTCCCCTCAAGAACAAATACATGCACAGCCTCTCTCCTCCAACACCCACATCCACAGCAGCAATCACACAACACGGCAACACTCACAACATGAGCACCCCAGTCCTCCCCCTAACTGTCCCCCCGCTTACGGCGCTCCTCGGATTCATCGCGGCGGTCACATTTCTCCGCCCCGTGCTCCTGCCGCTCGTCAAGGTCGCCCTGTTCCTCCTGGTCTGGAGCGCGGCATTCCGGCTCGTCAACAGCAGGTCGCCGCTCGAGTTCGTCCTCATGGTCCTCTTCATCCTGGACGGGTGCTCGCTCGTGTGCGGGCTTCTGTGCGGTGGCGGCGGTGGCAGCATGGGCGCAGCCCGCATGGTGTCCTCGGTCCTCTTCCTGGCTCTCTATGCGCTGACTCGCCTCCCTTGAGAGGATCTTGGTTGGGCGTGGTATGGTACGATGCACGCCAGGGGGTTTTGTCTGGTGGGAATGAGTGTCTTTGTCTTCCCGTGGAAAGGGCTAGTTGTGTTAGGGAATCAGGTCTGCAATGGAAAACCTGCTGGGTGAGGAAGGCACACATAGTCCCCTGGTGTAGACTACGTGCTTGTGTGAATGTTTCAATGGCGGATACCCCCTGTTCCTTCTACGACAATCACCTTCGTGCAGTCGACGTTATGAAGGGGGTGGTGATTACGAACAAGGCGACATGTTTGGAACTTTCGGGGAAGTATAGCACCCGCTTGTCCTGGTTCACTCCGCATAAGGGGAGTCAACACTGCTCCTCAGGTTCTAGTCCTAGAGCATAGCAAGCCATTCTCAAGTACAGTTCAGAAGTAATCTAATCCCAAGTCCTCAAGCGGAAATCTGACCAAGTTTCCTACCCCATAGGCTGTGAATATTTGATACCATCCCCGAACGATTGAGAAATAAAAACGACGCGGAGGTAGTTGGAGCACCAGGTCGCTTCGCAGGTTACAGTAGATCTGAATTTGTGGTTGTCCTCCGGAGGTCAGATCCGCAGTCTCCATTTCGAGATGTCGCCCAAGAATGCAGAATGCGGGAAAGTCCACGGAATTAACTGCCCGGTTCCAAGATATTTTCGAAGCCGAATACTGGCCTTGTGAAGTTTGGAGGTTGAATTTGGATAGCTATCGCAGGTGCTTGCTGATAAGGTCTCTGGTAGATTTCGCGTTCGTATTCGTATTCCGCCATGGCAATCCGGCAGTTTTCCAGTTCAGGGGTGATTGCCCGCTAAATTGGAAATTACAGTACTATATAGTGAGTTAGGTTAAGGAAGTTCTGGAATCTAAGGCCCGGTCACCGCTTTCCCTTATTGACATCAAGGGAAGGTATAATTGGCTGAAAGACAAGATGCTAGCATGATCTTGGTATAGCGCTCGACGCTCTATCGCAAGTGCCCGTGGCGGGCAATAAAATAGTGTGAAAGACGGTGGGGTGGGGCTCTGAGTGCGACGAAATATGCAGGAACTTGACCAATTGATAGCGGAATTATCTTCTCCATACTTTCTACCCTGACCCTTGCGGACTTGAAGCTCTAAGCTAAAATTTCCCTGGATCCCTTTCTCCCAATTTCCCATCTCCCAAGACTTCCCGTTGCTCGCAACTAAACAACGAACACGATCACGAGTCCTTCGTCCGTATCGCTTGTTGTAAGGTATATTGCGAGTACGATCACCCATCCGACAGTCGTTCTATATCTATTCCCATCGCCATTGTGTTGCACAGGCATTTCCATCCGTTGCACATCTAGTATTTTATCACTACTACCGACCCCTAGGTACTAATTCAGCCACCGCCTTCATTGAACATGGCGCCTTCAACGAAGATCCAGCTCGAGAAGCAAGACAGGGAGCGTGATGCTGCCTTCAACAAGGCCATGCACGGCAACTCGGCGCAAGCACAGGGTGGTATCAGAGCCATGTTCAGCAAAGACGCAAAGGCAAAGCAGGCCGCTGTCGATGAGTACTTCAAGCATTTTGACAACAAGTCTGCCAGGGAAGAGACCGAGGAGACTCGAGCTGTATGTTCTTCCTACCTAGGCCGTTGCTTCTCACTGCGGTCCAACGTAGTCGTCCACTGGCTAACGCATGGATTTTATAGCAAAGAACTGCGGAATACGCGACCCTGACAAGGCAGTACGTGCTAACGACATTCCCCCCTTAATCCCGTGGTCGCCGTATTAACATCTCCCAGTTACTACAACCTGGCAACCGATATCTACGAGTACGGGTGGGGCCAGTCTTTCCACTTCTGTCGGTATTCCCTCGGTGAGAGCTTCTACCAGGCCATTGCCCGGCATGAGCACTACCTCGCACACCAGATTGGCATCAAGGAGGGTATGAGGGTCCTCGACGTAGGCTGTGGTGTCGGTGGACCCGCCCGAGAGATCGCCAAGTTCACCGGTGCACACGTTACCGGTCTGAACAACAACGACTACCAGATCGAGCGCGCCACCCACTACGCCGCCAAGGAGGGCCTCTCAAGCCAACTGGCTTTCGTCAAGGGCGATTTCATGGTGCGTACATCCTTGACGAGGGTCGCCCCCTTGCCATACTTACACGAGCTAACTTGGTTGCAGCAAATGGACTTCCCCGACAACAGCTTCGATGCCGTCTATGCGATAGAAGCCACCGTCCATGCGCCCAAGCTGGCCGGCGTCTACAGCGAGATCTTCCGGGTTCTCAAGCCCGGTGGTATCTTTGGTGTGTACGAGTGGCTGATGACGGACGACTACGACCAGGACAACCTCGAGCACCGGGAGATCCGGCTTGGCATAGAGGAGGGTAACGGTATCTCCAACATGGTCAAGATATCGGAGGGTCTGGAGGCCATGCGCGAGGCCGGCTTCGAGCTCCTCCATCACGAGGACCTCGCCCAGCGCCCCGATCCTATCCCCTGGTACTGGCCCCTCGCCGGCGAGTGGAAGTACCTGCAGTCAATCTGGGACACCCCTACTGTCGCCCGCATGACGTGGTGGGGACGTGGCATTGCCCACAGTGCCGCCGCCCTGCTCGAGGCCGCCGGTCTGGCGCCCAAGGGCACCAAGAAGACGGCGGACAGCCTTGCCAAGGGCGCCGACTGCCTCGTCGCCGGCGCCAGGAAGAACCTGTTCACGCCCATGTACCTGATGGTCGGCAAGAAAGCCGCTCAGAGCTAAGATCCATGAGACTTAGCAGCGGAGTGACGATAATTATAATATAATTTGGTACGATGTCCGCGGCTTGGCGGAGACGGGTGCCGCCTATGATACATCATACGCGGTCCGGTAATGAGACGATGGAAATGCATATACATCTGTTTAGATCTACGTAATTCTGGAGAGCTGGCGAGCCTGTGGTGGGGCGTGCGGACCAGATAAACTGGACTAGTGACAGAATATGGATATCTCCGATGTAGGGGGACGTGGCTCGCCGGTTCTTGGTTCGCTGTACCATATATGGACGAGATATGCGCTGCGTCATACATATAACTAATTACATAACGTTTTAAAGGAACTGAATGTCTGGTAATCATGGCATGGTTGGGGGTTCACCATTGCGCTACTCTTAGAACGCCCCCAGAGTAAGAGATGCCTTGTACAAATACCGGCCTCGCCCTTGATAAGGAGACTGGTTACACGGCGATTTATGGAAGTGCCCAGGACGGGCTGGGGACGTACCCAGGCAAGATCCTTCTCATGATCGAGGGTTGTGCCCTCGGTCGGTACCCGTCCCTGGTACGTGGGCAGATGCCGCCCTTCTGGAAGCCGTACCTTGACGGCTTGGGAAGTGGTGTCTTAAGAGTCAGAGCGTCGCATGACCAATGCCACGTCTTTGCCAAATGGCAGAGGGGCTACTAATGCCCCCGGATCTGCAAATCAAGGAAGGGTAGTTCGCGCTGGGAATAGTCTATCAGTGTATTGCTTCGTAAAGCTTACTTCTATGTAAGCGCTTTTCTGAGCTATGGTTATCAGTGGATAGAATCCAGAAATGTCATCATCGGATGCATATAGCAGGTCTTGCACATATTCAACTCATATGCACTAAGCATAAGAAGGCAAACATGATAATGTCTATAGGCGGTTGAATAAGACAATGCCCGAATGGACCTGGGTAATACTGATTATCCAATTTCTAACTCGTAGCACTCATATGGTATATCATATTAGCCATCCAACTTGTTATCCAATTCCTCCATAGTAAGCACCCTTCGCCCATCTCCTTCATCCCCTAAATTTCTGATCTGCTAAGAGTGTCCTGGCTACTCTTGATGGATATCCTATGATTCAAGGATCGCAGGCTCCTGGTGCTGAAGGAGCCGCTCCAGATCTTGCGTGAGAGCAGTGAGCTGGAACACGTCACCCGACTGAATACGTGACAGTGCAAATTCGAAACCGGAAAAGCCACCAGTATGACCGGCTCAGGCACGCCATGCCTCGCCAATCCATACCGTAGGAGACGGTCGCTCAACGCCCGAAATATCTGGCATCTTCAAGGGCGTCTTCATGGTACGCCGCGTCTGCACCATAGCCCAGGACATCCTGTAGGACGCGCTGCGACCTGTCCGCGTTTTCACCTTTCTGGTCGATCAGGTCGATGATGGCCGGCGAAAGGTAGCAGGGTATCGATTCGTGCTCTTCGTGTAGCGGACTCAGGTCGCTCTCTCCGCGGCGTCCTCGGTCCCCCCCGCACGGAGGGGACTTCATGGTCATCGTTATCCAGCGCTACGTACGCGCAGGCATGCCCCTGCACCACAATCCCTCGAAGAATACCTCTTTCCCCTAGTTTCGTTCCTCCAGCAGTGTTGGATCCGTATAATGTTCTTCGGTGATTCGGGGCCGCTGGGTTTTCTTTTCCGAGGGTTTGTTGGTGCTGCCCCGGCTTGGGTGTAATCCAAGGCGGGACAGCCTTTTCGACAGACGATTCGTAGTCTCCCCCTTATTTTTCCCTTTTCCTTATATTCTCCGTGTTAAGAAATTCTTGACGGTCCGGCGTATAGAGGATTCAGGCCCTTTGCTCTCCCCGCGACCCAGCCCGTCATTATGCCAACCCCCCGGGGTTCCCCCCAGTGCCATTAGAATGATCACTAGGCCCATTGCCTTTCTGTTGATCGGCTTATCTACCACCGTACTTCTGGCCATCCGCATCGTCACCGCTATCATGAACATCCAATACCTCTTTCCCCTTCCTAGCATCATCTACACCATCATCCTTGGTATCTCGGTTAGCGATTTCAGTGCCCTAGACTGGGTTACCGCGAATGCCTCCCTCGGCTTCAGTCTGCAAGCGGTCGTTGTAAGCATCCACTATGCTTACCTAATGGTGTAGCCTACCAGCCGCACCGGCCGCCGTTAGGAACATGGCGCTAAGAGTAACGACCACGCCGACCATGCGGATATCGGGCCAGAAGTCGGGCCAGCCGACTAGGCATTTGGGTTGTTTTCCGGGGCCTCGAGGGACGGACATGAAGGCGGAGGCGTCCCGGGAGGCACCAACGGCGGCAGCGTCAGCGTCATCAGCAGCGGCAGGGCGGTAGCGTCGCAGCCCGGGCCCACGACCTGCTCCAGGCGATCGGGGTCGGTCGGGACGTCGAAGACTCCCCTGCGCCTTCGAGACTTCCATGAGCAAAAGACAATACCCCTTGATGTCTCTCACGTGGTTGAGCGTCGGGATCGCGGAGACCAGATGCATATCTCGGATGGAGAGTAGGTTGGCTATCCACCAATGGCCGGAATCCTTGTGGCGGATGTGGAAAATTTGGTCGTGGTTGGTGAACTGTACTGGCCTTCGATTGTAGAACCGAAGATGCTACCAGATACGGGGCGTAGACGTAGTAGGACCGTCACTCTCCTTGCTATGCAACGAGCAGAAGAATCAAACTTCCCATTTGTCCCCAAGCCAGCCTGATGTCGCCGTTCAAACCAACGGTCGTGACTCGTTCTGACAACCATTTTGAGCTTGCCAACAAACCCGAATGTGAGTCTCTTTCTTTGTCTCCTGGCCTGTAGGGACCTGATGGCGATGACATCTCGGTGGCTTGTGGTCTGTCAATGGTCGGCCGCGGACACTCGATGGACTCGACGGTGGATATTCTGGCTCTTTAGGCCTGTCTACGGTTGGAACTCGGTGCCGAACTCGTGCAGAATCTTTTCTGCGGCCGATACTGACGGCGAGATTTCGAAGAAATTGAGCGACGTCAAGAAGGTCAAGACAGAATTCGTCTATATAAGTTCCCCTTCGCACTATCGCCGCAGGGATGATCTTTGGTGATAAGCCGCACAACCCCGTCATGGAACAGGCTCACACCCGCCCCCAGAACATTTACCTGGGCACTTTTCTGGATGACCTGACTCCAGCTTTCATTCGTAACGCCCGGCTAAAGACACTAAAAGGTCTTTCCCCCGCCGCTCCTGACATTCCCTCTCTAGAAAACAATACCAGAGACGACCAAGATGGCGTCCTATGATATTTATGCCGAAGTAGGCTGCATATATCCTCGAAACATTGGCAACGGGACAGTCAGGAAAGTTAAAAAGTTCCAGAGTAGATGCTCCCTTGGATTTCTGAGCCGCCAGGCAAGAAAAGGCAGTCTCCCATTCGGGTGCTGCCTGGTAGGTGGCTCCAGTGTATAGAAGTGCGTATATAGCCTGGTCGCGGAGAAAAACAGAGACGACTTCGTCTTATGATCGTAGTCGGTCGAATTCTTGCATACTCTGGTGACTTTTATTGGCGGATCGCCCCTTTCCGTGGCAGGTGTGAAAGTCCGGACCTAATTTCCCGGATAACAGGCTGGAATGGGCTCCTTCTAGGCATCTCTGAATGTTTCGACGTCCACCATTGTCCAACGGGATAGAGTCAGACTTGTACCGACCAGGCATCTTGTGAGTCTGTGGGGGTACCAAACGTTAACAGCATATCTTAACGTATGACAAGGGGCCGTAGGGGGGTCATCCAATTCATTTCTACTGCAACAAGCAGCCGGGAAAATGCGTATTCCGGTCAATAGTGAGAAAGGAAAAGGTGGGGAGCAATGAACCTCGGTCAAGCAACGGAATGATCTTCGTACGCCTTTACTGTTGAGGGTACCCGGACTCTCCATCTTGCATTTCTTCGGTGGCGTGCGGAGAATCCTGAGCCAAAAGAAAAGCTTGCCGGGCTGCCCAACTCCGGCGGCAAAAACCCTGAGTCCAAGGTCCTAACGGCCCCGGCGAGGCCCCCGGCGATGACGGCGATGATGACGCCAACCAGGCGAATGTCGGGCCATGAGTCTGGACAGCCGACCCGGCGGCTGAGAAGGGCGGCCGGAGGAGCGCATCACGAAGCCAGGACTCTTTCGTCCATGGAATTCCCTGGATCACGGAGGTGCTGCGACAACGTCTCGGACGACATGTGGGAACCCCGTTCCTGCTGCCGGCTCTCTAGTTGTCAGAGACGTTCGCCTCGCTCATCCGCATACGCGGAGTTCCGCCCTGCCTCATAGCTGCGGCCCATAATCGGCGTCGGCAAGAGATTCTTCGGAGAGCGGGGGAGCCGGAGTCGCTATAGCTGGGATTCATTAAACCAGCGTTGGCAGTTTGCAGAACCCACCGCTTGGCCATGGCCCTTCTTGCGAGAGACTGTGGCCGTCTCCGGTCGGCTCTTCCCAGGCACTTCGTAACGACGTCGAAGTACCTTTCGATGCTAGCCCATATCGAATCAATCTTACAGCCCCAGAGCTCTTTCGAATCCAGCATGGATGTTACAACCGCGATACCGTAGGTCGAATCGTCCTTAATGATTGTAGGGTCCTCTACAATCGACCGTTTCGAGTAATCGAGGCGACATCTTCGCCTACGGAAGTGCACGCGTGATCAATGGACTCTCCCACAACGACGATAGATGCGCAGCCATAAAGGACTACGGCAGCTATTGTGGCCGTCTGGTTCCTCTAAGGTCTGACATAGAAATATGTGTATCCGCTGGAGTATGTGATGCTTAAAGCAAGGGCGCAGACGTTGTCGAGCGTCATGTCGTAGGCTCTAGTACCCTCTCCCCGGAAGAATGCCGTAACGTCCACCGTCATAGTCCGTACGTTCGACCTACGCGCCTTTTCGAATGTCTGTGTTAGAATAGGGGTAATAGCGCCCCACACCACTTGTGTATATATAGATTCGTAGTCCTCCCCAGCTGTAGGCTGGTCTCTTAACATGGAATTCAAGGGGTATTCAACGTGTCTTTGACACTTCGATCCCCAGACAATTGTTTGAAGGGACGGTCGCAAAGGCGTCTCGACTGGCAAGGGCTTTTTGATGCCTCGTATCCACGCTGCTGTCGAGCCACAAGACTACAGATGGCTAGGCGAAGGGTCTCAGGGCAGGTTTGCGGGCTCGCTTGGCGCAATCCTCGCTGCTGAGATTGTATGGACCGGATTCGGAACCTGGTATAGGAAGTTGACGCATATGACAATTAGGTGAATACGAGCACTTGACTAAGACGACGCAGTATCGGCCGAAGTAGTCCTTGGTTTTAAACTGGAAAACGATGTGAAGCTTTAGCAGCCTCGCATGCCGCTTTCACGTTGAAAATTGCGCGGAGTCTTTCGTCAAGAACGGGCATGCGATCTTTTGCTTTGCTGGCTCGTCGAGTCTTGGAAATTTTCGGTTTCCTTCGCCGTTCCCACGGTCCTCATCGCTTATGCCATCATCCTCGTCTCTGTCGTTCGAGATGCCTCTTTTCCTGCTGCTTCCACTGTTGCTACTAGTGGGATCATGGCTTGGCTAGTATCACTGGTGGTTTCAGCTCGCCACCCATAAAACTAAGTCGAAACGGGTTTCTTACCACCATGACTGGTCACCATGGATGGATTCTTAACCGCGGTGGGCATGGTTCGAGTGACATAGCATGTTCCTTAAGTAAAGCATCTGTTTTGAAATGCTCTCCGCATCTTCGGCAGGTGAGCTCCCTGTAGTGATGGTTGTTCAAGTGTCGCTTCATTCGGCCAATATCGCTAAACCCTGGGCCAGCACACGCCCGACAGCCCACATCGCGGATAGGTCGCTTTTCCTGGCCATTGCCCGGCGGGCATTTGGTCTCTGCCCATGCTTGTCTGCCATTTTTGCGAGTACGTGTACAGCCAGGAAGTAATCGAAATCCTCGATATTTTCGTCCGTAGGGCGTTCGTCTAACTTGGCATCGTCTATGCCCGTAGCCTTTTCTGTGACTTTCGTCACTCCAGCGTTCGGTTCTTTTGGTACGCCGTACAACCAGATGGATTACTTCCGCGTTATCGTAGCCCATGGTTTTTTGCACCTGAACCGCTTTTGCCGGGACGTCGTCGACCTGGGCGTTATTGGGACAGATATACAAAGTCTTGGTGCGGTCGTCGCTATGCTTGATCGCGGCGGCGACCGTGCAGACGAACGTCTACTCGCCACAGGCTACATAACCATCCATAGGGACAAAATTGCCTTCGGCATCGTCCATGGACTCCCATTGGGCTCGTTGAGACTCATCTAGCCTGTCGAACCCTGCCTGGATTCGGGGCTCCGCCTGTCCGTCGACGGGCTGTTTGAGCACTTAATCACGGAACAGCGTCTTCTCTGGCGACTGTAACTTTAGGGTAGCGAGTCCGTTGAAAATCCTCCGTACCCGCGTATTAGGTGCGAGTCCTTTGATGGACGTGTGCTTAGGGTGCATAGCTTTTGCAAAAGCTCGGATCTCTTGTCGAGTGGGTTTCTCGACCGGCAGGCTAGTCTGGGCACTCGAGCTCGGGAGCGCGAAGGACGAAAGTGGACCGCCGAAACCTGCTGTTAGTATCCTTTCGCATGTCGCCTCCGGAGATACTCCACTTGGGCCTTGAGGCTGCCAACCTTTTGTTCGACAGCTTTCTTAAGCTTCTTGAGCCCCTTCGTGAGCGTTCTCGCCTGTCCGGCCTCCTTGTCGCCAACGGCTGTCATTTCCCTCATTCGTAATATCCCTGCTATTGTTTACATCGCTTCCTTGTCATCCTCGCGGAGTCTCGACATGTGAAACCTTGTTGACAGGTGCTTTGCGGAAACTCCCGGAATCCCCCTCGCTCTCCCTAGTGTACCCAATTTTCTAATAGTGGTCGCATTAACAATGGGGTCCTCTGCAACACTCTTCGATTTTTGGCGGTTTCGGACAATGATCTTGACAGGACTCCATGAACTATACAAACTGAACAACAGGGTTGTTGCCTGTTGGCCATGACGATGGTTATGGTATAACGCTTGCTCCATAATATTTTCGTTAAAGTAGGTATAGCTATAATGATAGCGGCCGATACCGTGGCAGGTTAAGGATCTTGTATGAAAGCAGACTGATAGTCCTAGCCAATCTGGTCAACATCAGGGGCGGTGCAGTCTCTGGTAGGGACTAGACTGACCGGCTTGAATCGGTCAAATAATACAGAACTGCTCGTCGTCCTGGCCTTGAGGCCGACTATCCTGGGCCTGGCGCCTCTCCGGGGACGACGCCGCCTGCTTTGTCATTGTTAGGTCTCGGGTTCCATATGCACATCGCCTCATGGCTTGGTAGCTCAAATGACATAACGGGCACAGGGTTCGAGGGGCTGTGCGGGTCTCCATCCGTCCCTTGGTCCGGCCCTGGCTTTTGCTTCTGATCCCTCTGTGTTTTGCGGTCTCGGCACCCCGTCTCCTCTCCATTTCCAGACCGCGTCAAATCGGCCGAGAGATTCGCCTACGTTCCGTCCGGATAAGTGCCAAAGGGTGTCTAGTGACTGCTTTTCTTTGCTTCGTTGTGATCTCGGGACCGCATAATGCAGGGAGCTGAGCCTAATTGCAGAGAGCCAACGTGCAGGGAGTTAACGTGCAAGGGGAGCTGAAGTAATGGTTGGCGATGAAATATATATATAAAGTATGTGAGATGATGAGACCAAAAACGATGTATGTGATGTGATGAGGAGGAAAAGAGCCCAACTCTGAGAGGCGTGTGCTCTTAGACTTTGCTTCTTGTATTCTTTACCGAGATATTCGGTATACCCACCATGCACCTTGTCACCCCTCCCTCTGACATTGTTGACGATATCAGCTGCCCGATCCCTATTCTGGATGAAGAACATCAATTCGTCAAGCGTAGCGCTGGCACGGTCCTGTCTTTGCCTATTTCACAGTCGCCGTGGTGCTGTTACAAGTAAGGCTGACTTCTGTGTTGCTTAAGTGAATGGAATAGCAAAAGTTCCTCGGTTTGGAAGACCTCGGAGTGGCTAGGTCTGGTAAGTCTGAAAAGCCGTGTTGGGCGATCTCCCCACCGATTTCAGTTCTGCTCGCATGGTAGGTCTAGCTCTTTGGATCAGGCAGTTGAAAACACCTCATGCGCCCTGGACGTGGCATCCTCGCGTTGGTAATCACATCGATCGACTGAGGGGACTCCACCTGGTCAAAGGACGGTTTGGGTCTTACCCCCTATATGGCAATGCTGACTGCAACAGAGCACTCACACCGCGTGGCGGGGATGGCCGCTGATGCAGCGCCAGCACCGCTCGCCCTGGTGGCGTCAAAGCACTCGCCGGTCGAGCGCCCAGCGAGCCCCCGAGCGCGCGCAGCCCAGGAACGGCTCGCGCGCTGAGCTGCGCGGTCCGGACACTCGCGGGGCTTGCGGTGTTGGGCAGATGGCGCAATGCCTTCGAACCGCAGCGTTAGGGGCCGATTCGGACGGAGATAACATGCTTGACCCCGTTGGCTCTCTAGGCGGATCTCATTTCCCTAGGGAGCGATGAGTGCATGCAGGTTACAACGTAGATGTTGGCATAAGTTAAGGAGCCAAGGAAGAAGACCATCTGTAGGGGACTGCTGCATCCCTTCCGGAGTCGAAGAAGTACTCATCTTGGTTGCGTAACTTGCTCGAATCAGTTGGAAGGAGTTCAGGGAATGTGATTCTCTTGAACTACAAGTCATCGAGGCTTTGCCCTTCGGACCAGCCGACCTCGATACTCGCCGAATATCAAGACTGTAGTAATCTTCGCGCTGAAACTGTATAATCAACGACTTCTCAGCGAAGACATATATCGTCCATGTCCCTAAATCGGAATAACCGTTGATTATACGATTTTCCATGTCAGTGGAGTAATCCAAACTGAACTTCTCGTTAGCTGATTGTACAAACAAGCTCTGACTTCTCCGCTCGCCTTGCCTTGCCTTGGGTCAACAGAGGAAGAAGCGCTTAATGATCAGGAAAGGAGCGTGCACCGACTTGCAGATGTTGCCTGAAGCACATTGCCAGCAGCGGCAAATTGTGAGCTACAGCGAGGTCGATGCTGGACGGGAGACTTTGGTTATGGAGGGTGTATCAGGGGCCGGGGTCCTGGGTCGTCTGCCCTAGCGTCTTGCTAGGCTATTGGTCCAGTCTGCAATGCTTCTGTCCCAAGGTAATCAACGACTTATCTTCATGAGCAAAGTGAATCAAGTGTATTCTCAGTTGCTGTTGTTAATGGGAAGGCTTTGTTAGGTGGGTGGCTTCCCATCCTGTACAGGTCCCACACATGCCGTCTGCGGTACCGACGGCGGCCGAGCCCGAGCACGCTTGCCGAAGTCGTCAGAGGGAAAGCTTGTCGGTGAGAAGTTATCACGGATCCAGCGAGGGATCCGTAGGACTTCCAGTTCGTGACTGATGGGTTGACACGAGGCTTCCCTTTCCCCTGAGTTGCACGAGTGTGCATCCGATGCCTCGGCGTGAAATCCCAGTTGTGGGCCATCGTTTGGGGGCAACTTAACAGGTACTCTGTCTTAGTATATCGAATAACGACCTGGTATCAGAAAGGGGCGCTCCGAAGAAGGCCAGTCGGTCCTTAAGGGTCGGCGACGGGACGAAGTTCAGTCTGCCTGAAATCTCACTCGCTTCTGCCGCCGAAGTCCAGTATGCGGCGTCGAAGCTGTGGGATGGCTTGATCTTTTTGTGGGCAACTTCGACTTGGACTCGCAACTGCTGGCACTCTTTTTCCAGATCCTCTTGTCGTCTCTTGCTGGACGTTCTTTCTGGGATTTTGGGTGGTGCGCCAGCTGGTGCCTTAGAAGATGAGGCCGTCATGACGGTTAGAGGTGAGGAGAGATATAGGGTCGGGCAGAGGTAGTAGAGGTGGTGGGGGTAGATCAGAGGTAGTCGAGGTGGAACAGAAGCAGTCGAGGGGGGACCGAAGTAGCAGAGGTGGAGGGGAGGTATTTTCCGCATCTCTCTCCTGCTTGGTTGCGACTGAGGATGCTACACCTGGAGCGCAAATCTGAATTCCCTGAGCGTCACCGGCAAGAACGTGCTCGGATTTCGAGTCGTAATCAGTCAGAGGGAATTGATAATCCGGTAGTGGGATCGTAGAACCGCCTAGGCCGGGAGGAGGAAAGGGGGCTTGAGACGTCCCAACATCGATATAAGCCGCTGCGGCGCGAACGGCGCTCTCATGACGTCTTTCTTGTATACCGTTTCTTGCGAATTCACTATCGGACGAAGTTGGCGTATGTCGCCGACCAGGGCGAATTGGGTGGAGGGGAACGACGTCAACATCACCCCGGTGGCCTATTCATACGAACAAACGTTATCGTCCTGTATCACGGAGGTAAGCTCGAAGGCCTGACGGAACACCGTCTTTCTGGCTGCAAACGCGGTAAAGGCAACAGAACGAACACTACGGAAGACGTCGCTGTACATTTCTTTCAGCACGCCTCTGGCGTTCCTGCGTTGCTGCATAGTAATGGCCTGTCCGACTGCGATTCTTTTCAGCATGGTTGTAAGCGCCCTGAACTTATCTGGGTTCTGTAGATAGCGGTTGTAGACCTTGATGTATAGGGAGGTCTTGGCAAAGATTTTATGGGCATTTGGTCTCTTCCCATGGGTCTCTGCTACTTTTGCGAGTACGTGTACAGCCAGGAAATGATACAAAGCCTCAATATTGTCGTTTGTAAGGTTAATGCTTGATCCTGTTGATTGACCTGCTGGTAACATCCTGGACGTCGTCTAGTACCCGCTCAATCGGAGTAGCAAACGTGACGTCTGTTCCCTCAGGCCATGTGTCCAGATCACCATTTGCCGTCTCAACGGCTGCCTCCGGCGAAATGTGGTTACCCGGATACTTCTTCAGTTCCCGGGAACCAGAGGCGTGACCTGAGAAGGCACCCTGTCCCTGTTGTAGGTAGCGAGCTGCTGAGCTATGTTTCATTGATGAGTGCAGGGTTATCCATCGCTAACATTGAGTAAGTATGGCATGGTCAAAGAAATGAACAAGACCTGCATTGGCGGATTTCGGTTCTCGACGCGGAGAGAGGTGGGGAGACGCAGATGGGAGAGAATTCAGTAGACGAAGGTAGAATATCGGAGTACATAATACCAACCGAAGTTGAGGCTTTAGGTTGCAGTGGATTGGTGCAAGATTTGCTAGGGAAGATTGGAGGTGAGCTAAGCAAGATAGGTTGAGATTGATGGTTAATGGAAAAACAAAAAGTGTTTAGTTAGCGGGTGTTCATGGTTTGCTCGTCCTCATATGGCCGGCCTCTGGAGAGTACGTCGAGTCTCTCCCGAGCTCTTTGCTTGTTCTGGTCACTATGCTTGTTGCCCCGTAAGAGGTCTGGATATTCGCCTGAGTTGAGAGGATGGAGTTGAGAGGATGGAGTTGAGAGGATGGAGTTGAGAGGATGGAGTTGAGAGGATGGAGTTGAGAGGATGGATTCATGGTCTCACTATCGCAGTGATGTAGAGGAAATGACCTGCCCCGGAAGAAGCGAGCCTTCAACGTGGATTCTGTGTTGTTTGGTGCTCTTGTTGTTGTTGCTGTTGTTGTTGTTGTTATTGTTGATGATGATGATGATGATGATTATTTTGATGGTGTTGCTGTTGCTATTAGGAGAATGTGAGCTAATAGCTTGATATATCATGCAAGGGAAGTAAGTGACAACAAGCTGGTAGTGCCTGCTCCCAGTGTTCGACTTAAACAGAATTTATGAAATCGCCACCTTCCTCTAGCTTCCCTTTAACACAAATCATGCTCACGTCAGCGTCTTTAGCTCACCCCCAGAGCGGGCATATAGCTTTGACTTTGGGTGACTTCAGGGAAAAGTTCAGTGGGATATATGGATGTAGAGGGTATCTGAGGTCTGAAGTGTGTATCATAGCGTTGTGTGAGTGAGAAGTTGCGCATAACTCGCACACGGTAGATGTTGCTATAGAGTGCCTCATGCCCTAAAAGCCATGTTGAGAGACTTCCTGTTGATGGATCGCTGCGAGAGGTGTAAAGGCGAAGTTGTTGTTATTGACTGCCGGAATAGTGTGTCGGGATGGGGCTAAATAGTAGAAATTGTGTTGAGAATCAAAGCCGCAGTGTGGATTAGGTTTTACAGAACTGAGAGGACAACTTTGGGCTGGGTGACGAGTTCTTGGGAATAGAATAATTGCGCGGAAAAGACAGTTGACGGTGTGTAGGATGGCGGCTGAAGACTTGCGCGACTTGCTAGGGAAAGGCAATGTGTGTATATCTCCGGCTGAGGTGAAGAGGGGATTGAGAGACTAGAGCCACCAGGACGATATAGAGTTAGAAGATAGGTTGGAGTATATCAGTAGCTTCGCAGCATTTGGCTTAGGTCCACTGAACTGATTTCAATGGGAAGGAACGTCGGGTGCAGAAGAGTCGGAGGTAAATTGGGCGGGATACGTTGGAGGATGGTTGGGGCGTATCACGAAGCTTCTTGTTCCACGTTGACTTTGGACTTACCTTGAAGTCTTAGTCTATGAAGCTACGATGAAGCTATAACTATAGCCAAGACTGAGAACTCAACGTGAAGAGGGGATCAAAAACCCAGTATGCCAAAGTTTGGTCGTGGTGAGATGGCTAGATCCGCGTTAAGCTGCTCTTGCCATTTTATAGCTCAAGCGCCCGTAATGATGTGAAGTGTATATATACATGGTCATCCCCATGCTCAAGTATGACAAAAGAGGAGGATGTTGCTTCTTCAACAAGTATCGTTGTCTTGCAGCAATATACCCGAGGTTCCACCCAGAGCCAAGTTGCATTGGAATGCCAAAGCGAGTGATAGCAGGATCATAGCAGGCGCCGTGTTATGGTATCTGGGGGATGTCTGCGCAAAGAGTGATTCCTATGACTTGGACTCTCATACCTCGATAAACTCCCATCTGGCTGCTCCATCCCTTGAGGCACATTCGACAAGATTTCTACCCTTTTCAATGCCCATCCGTCGAAACGTCCACCAATGGATTGTCATTATGTGGTATCCTCCCTCTGCGAGCGGCCGTAGAACAAGGGATTCCCAGCCCTTGAGTTTTTCGGCCACGGCACGAAACCCGCCACTGCCGTCATGACCCAGATGTCTACCCGAGACTGCCTCGCGGAAGCCGAGCTATCCATCATCCCTCTCGACACAATGCCAGCGCCAGCCGCCATTCGTACCGGCATCGCGCTCTAGAGACAGGCGCCCGGCCAGGAGTGTGATCGCCCTGCCGGAGTCTAGGTCTCTAATCATATATGTGCCTCCATCTTCTGGGGCAGTCCCGACGCCGGCGTGGATAGAGAAATGCTCAAAGTGATCCGGGAGCTCATCGGGGGCCTCATAGAGGAGCTCGGCGTTGGTGGTGGTGTGCGTAGGGGTGTGAGCCGTGTCGGAGGAGCTAGATGATACAGATTCAAACGCACCCGGGTGGCTCGGAGACTGCATACTTGGACAATAGACTCGAATGTTGTCGTAAGTTGCTGTTTACCCTTGAGAAATTGAGACGATGAAAGAAAGCATGACGAATTTTGGAGGAGGGCGACCAGAGCAGTTTATAGGCTATTGATATGTGTTTGTTACATGCACGTCTAGGCTGCCTCTTAGCGACCGGATCACGACCCCTCGGCGGCTACCAGGCATGCAGCTGTCCGCAGTATCAGAGAGTTAGGTGATTTGTCGCATGCAGCTCCCTTGGAGCTTTGCCACTCCCGACAGACTCCAAACGATGAAACTGCGCAGCAAGGCTCACATGGTCTCTGATATCCGAACGTTCAACGAGTGACGTAACTGGGGCTGGACGGCCTCCCGGTTGTTTAAATCAAACAATTGCCTCCTATTATTACTAGCATACAATAATCAAGAGCCATTCCCTTTATATTCGTCTCTGAAGGCGAAAAGGATCGTGTATAAGCTAGAATAAAAATGGATGCGGCAGAGATGTACGATGTAAGGATTGAATTGATGCTCTTATAGGTACCTAACTAAGTTAGACGAGATACCCATCATGGATACACAGCAGACCTATAATTACCTAATGCAATGGACGGACGACATCGGTGGACGCAGCTTGGGAGGGGCATTAAGGGACTAGCCCGATGAAGCATAGCGTCTCAATCCGAACCCAACAAGCCCGATAAGCAGCTCCTAATCCGCCCGAAAAAAAAGTTGGGAAGGGAGCCGGGGGGGGAGTACACAAGGCGCTGGGCTCGAATTGATTGGCAATCGCATCGCCCAGTGCCTGCAACCCCAAAAAAAGCTTACGGCACCTAAAAATTCCCTCTTCAACCCTCCGACGCCTCTTTTTCCCCTTCTGTTCCCAGCACAATAATACCTGTACTGTACTGCCTGTGGTGAAGCTGCGTCGGGTTGGCCCTTGTTCTCCTCCTCGTGCCGGCTATCAGTTTTCCCGCAATTGACCTCATTTTCAATCCGTCGTTTCTTTTGCCACTCTCGAGCTTGAGCAACTTTATATCATAACGCACAATGTCGCGCTACCTCCGTCCCGCAGCTCGACTAGCTGCCTCAGCGCGGTCTGTCGCCGTCCCTACGACGCCCCGAGCCTTCCCCAGATTCGCCTCTGCCACCCTGGCCGTCTCGCAAAGGAGGACGTACGCCGATGCCAAGGGTACCAAGGACTATACCGTGCGAGAGGCACTGAACGAGGCTATGGCCGAGGAGCTCGAGGCTAACGACAAGGTCTTCATTCTTGGAGAGGAAGTTGCTCAGTACAACGGCGCCTACAAGGTCACCAAGGGATTGCTGGATCGGTTCGGCGACAGGAGAGTCATTGACACCCCGATCACGGAGAGCGGTTTCTGTGGTCTGGCCATCGGTGCGGCGTTGAGTGGACTGCATCCTGTTGTGAGTCGACACTCTCCCTGTTATATGAACCAAAGATTTTGGCAACGGGAGGGGCAAGCGCAAGACGGTGGAGGCTTTGCCGTAGTCGAACTATGGAATCTTGGGAGGGACCCGAGTCGGCAGGAGATTGGCTAACAAGACCATGCGATATCTAGTGCGAGTTCATGACCTTCAACTTCGCCATGCAAGCCATTGACCAGATAGTTAATAGTGCCGCCAAGACCCTCTACATGTCCGGTGGTATTCAGCCCTGCAACATCACCTTCCGAGGCCCCAACGGTTTCGCCGCCGGTGTCGCCGCTCAGCACTCTCAGGACTACAGTGCCTGGTACGGTTCTATCCCCGGCCTGAAGGTCGTTACTCCGTGGTCTGCCGAGGACGCCAAGGGTTTGTTGAAGGCCGCTATCCGTGACCCCAACCCCGTCGTCGTCCTCGAGAACGAGCTGATGTATGGCGTATCTTTCCCCATGTCGGAGGCCGCCCAGAAGGACGACTTCGTCCTGCCTTTCGGCAAGGCCAAGGTCGAGCGCCAGGGCAAGGACCTGACCATCGTCTCGCTTTCCCGGACCGTCGGCCAGTGTATGGTGGCCGCCGAGAACCTGAAGAAGAATTACGGTGTCGATGCCGAAGTCATCAACCTGCGGTCCGTCAAGCCTCTCGACGTCGAGGCCATCGTCAGGTCGGTCAAGAAGACCGGTCGTCTCCTGTCCGTCGAGTCCGGCTTCCCCGCTTTCGGCGTCGGTGCCGAGATCCTCGCTCTGACCATGGAGTACGCTTTCGACTACCTCGACACCCCCGCCCAGCGTATCACCGGCGCCGAAGTCCCGACGCCGTACGCCCAGAAGCTTGAGGAGATGAGCTTCCCCA
Organism: Monosporascus sp. GIB2; assembly: GCA_004155935.1. NCBI lineage: Eukaryota > Fungi > Ascomycota > Sordariomycetes > Xylariales > Monosporascus > Monosporascus sp. GIB2. The sequence goes on from QJNV01000054.1 coordinate 111,376, forward strand.
CAGAGAAGCTGATCGAGGAGTACGCCGCCAAGATGCTGAAGGTGTAAGCAAGCTCCCGAAATACTCGGGGGGGATTATACGAAGAGACGATGAGCACGCAAAACCGACTCCAGGAAGATGAGGACGCCCCAAACATTGAAGCTGCGCCCAGGCCATGCCCGCAGCTTCGGGGATGTTGGGAGTGGCATCTGCCCGTCCTCCGACGGGCGGAAGTAAAACCTAAAAGCACAATAGTTAATAGGACACGTGATAGGAAAGGCGTGGGCGCCCGCATAGAATTTGGGACACCGGCACGTTAGGGGTGTTTTTGCACTATGTACTAGTAGGCTCTATTGTCGCATATGCATTCATATGAAGGCGGGTTTCTTCCTCGCACTTAGGGTATACTTCTAAGTTGTGCTCCGTGAACCTGCAAGCGGGTAGTTTATCGGACAACCCGGGGGTGGCTCAACCACGGGACTTTAGTGAAATACATACCGATATGTACCTACCTAGGCAAGTTTATGATCAGGGGCTGATACGACTACCTAGGTAGCGCTGTCTAGTGGGAAGCATAATAAGAGAAACGGGCCAAACCCACAAGACCCCGAGCCGGGGAGAGCGGAGAGCACATAGATTGTTTCCTTGATTATATTCGCATACGGCAGTAGTTATAATGCAGGTGAACCAGCGGGCTGATATGATAAATCCACTCCCCTTGGCGTGTGGTGGCCCAGTGTACCTGGGCCGGTGCCCCTATTTTCACGGGCTAAAGACGGAGACCAATATGAGGCTGGAGTCTTGGTTGGGTTGGTTGGGATCGTAGCACTAGTATGTTAGAAAGTCCTCGAATTCCGCAATTATCTAGCCAGGCACGTCGTTATGTCTGTCCCCTCGGCTTGGCACTGACCCTGAACAAAACCGAGCCCGCGATTCTCGTGAAGCGCCCGTCTGAGCTGCGAGTTGTATAGCATTGGAACCGAGCTAGGCGGTATCTATGCCAGTAAGCACCGACGAATCCACGGTCGGGCGTGTTCTGATGTTGGGTTCTGTAAATTGGTCCTCCTTCGCCCCATGCCGTTTCGACCTTGTGTAGAAGAACAAGTTTCGATGTCTATCGCATTAATATTCTAATAACGTTAATATGTGTAGTTGTCATCTTGTATCCCTCGAAGTTTCTTGGTTTCGTACCCGTCTCTCCCGGTACTGACCCCTTTAAATGAGCCGCACGTCCTTGCTTTACCCCTAACCATAGACCCCCAAGGACATCACATGGTAGTGACCGCGTACCTTGCCTATCGTTATCTGACAGCCCGATATCTCTGGAGGCTGCCGGGTTGACAAGTTACTTTTGTAGATCCAGTCTCCGTAGGAGGATGGAAGGGACGCAGTGCCGGCGCGAGATTCTTGCCTGACATGCCATAAGCCGCAGAGTGATGCGGATCCCCGGGATAATCCGTGTGCAGCCTCGTTACGATGGGGGGTTTCTTGTCGAAGATAGTTCGAATACATGTTATGATCCACGCTTAATGATCTGCCTCATGGGCTTGGAATACACAACCATTTGTGGGTCGTCTTCCCCCTATTTTACCCTTATTCCAACAATTTTGGGCACAAGCTTATCGGCATGTTCGCAGGTGCAACGTGTTGCTGCTGTTGTCTTCTTTTTTGGTGTGTATATTACAGATATATTACGGAGTGTTCGTCAGAGTCGTCGAATACCCTGGTTTATATATGACAGGCGACGGCAATCGGTGCAAATCATATGTATTGGGGTGCAGTTTGATGGGGAGTGGCTGAGACTAACTACATAGTGACTTTCACCTAGCTGATATAGTATGTGGCTGGAAGCCTAGGGCCACCCTATCGAGCCCCCTTTCAGGCCCTTTCAACGCCCTAGCACAGATCGCGGCGACTGCTGGCGCCGGGAGATGATACACTTGTTGCATGCTCCGTGACTGCCGCACATGTTGCTACGATGGTGCCCGACGGAGCGGAACACTTGGCGGAGAAAACGAGCCCAGAGTTGCCATTTAATAAAGGGCGTCTCAAGCCTGTAGGGATATAGCTGGAATACTGATTCACCCCTGATTGTGCTTATCCAAAGTGGCAGAAGAGGCACCTCTATATAGGCTTCTCACGCGATACATACTCTGGAGGTTACTGTTATGCATGCATCTGGCAAGTCTATTCATTGCTAGGGAATTCCTACTCTAGCAAACCATTTCAAAGGCTAAAATGGGATGCCGAGGAGCAATGAGTGTACTAAGTTAGATGAAGAGCTATCTTGGAGACATGGGATTTGGAGCCACCCTTTGGACATTAACACCATATGCTACGAGATATCCTATTCCGGCTGCACTTTATTGTCCTAGGGACCTGGCAGATGATATCTTCCTACTCCCCTATAAGAGACCTAGGTACCAGCTTTAATGCCAGTAATTGCCTAACTAGGGAAATACAGTGATATGAAATGATATATCTGTAGCAATTCTTACTACGGAATATATGACGTAGCTGTTAACACTTGTGAATTTTTATCATCGTCGGAATTTTGGGTTACCATGTCGCCAACCCTTTGCATCCGATCTTATTGACATTCCTTGTTACCACAGGTTATGATAATTAACTACTCGCGGGCTCTAATGCTGGAAAACCTGCCGACCTCACGTGACGGAATGCTGTGCTCCCCCATTTTGGCTGGCAGGCTGCAGCCTTCGCTAAATAAGCGTCCCCTCTCTCCCTAGGTTTTCCTATAGGTCTTTTCATTAACACTCCACTGCAGTCATGTCGGCGAACCAGGCACGACGTCGGGATAGCCTAGGCCCATCCTCAAAGCAGGACAATTCCGTGACGGGCCTTGAAGAATTCCGCTATCATCCACTTGACACGGAAGTCGACTGCACGCGGCTCGTACAAATACACCCAGCTAGAAATGAAGACGACCCTTTGGCGTGCGACCTGATTCATGTCACATTCGGCGCAAGGCCTAAGTTTGAGGCACTTTCATATCGATGGGGCGACAGTGATGACTCGAAGACAATCCTAGTTGACGGCATGAGATTTCGCGTGGGAAGGAACCTCTGGGATGCTCTCCATATCCTCCGAGGCCGAGCAGAGAACACGCCGTACTGGATCGACGCACTATGCATCAACCAGCGAGATACTGAGGAGCGCAACAGACAACTGCGTATTATGGGACACATCTACTTCAGGGCCAGCACCGTGGTGGTATGGCTGGGCCGGAGGTATCTACAATTCCAGAGTGATATTGAGGAATCGCAACTTGTTCGGAGTCCCACGATCACAAAAGCAGAACCGAGCAGGCCATCGACAAACGAGGATGGCCAGACCCATAATGTCGTCTCAGGCGAAGGCAGTAGCGAACGCGAAATGGTTAAGGAGCTATGCGCCGACAGTTATTGGAATCGGCTCTGGATAATCCAAGAAATTGTGCAGGCTCGTCAGATTAAGGTCTGCTTCGGCAAATTGGCCATGACCTGGGCTCATTTCACTCACCTGGTCACAATGCATAACTCCGATGGCGGAGGCCCTTTGAGGCTCGATCGGAACCGCAAGGAAAGGCATAACGGTAGGCACAGTTTCCGGAAACTCCTGGAAGACAACGAGGCCGCCGAGTGCAAGGACCCTAGGGACAAGATCTACGGCTTAGTGGGCTTGGCGGCTGATGCTCACGGCTTCCCAATGGACTACAACAAGTCTCTCATCGAGATCTGGATTGACACAATGGAATTCATGAACGGGCGAAGGCTGCTTCCAGAGTCCGAGTTGGTGAAGTTCGGTAAACTGGTCAAACGTCTGCTTATGGGTACTCAATGCGGTCCTCTGCAACAGGCTTTGCGCCCATACCAGCCAGAAAAGGACTCTGCCCTCATGATCGAGGATGACGAGGACTCGTGTAACCCGAAAGTGTTTCAACAGAGTGCATTTCTGCTCGGATGTGTCGGTCATGTTGGTCCGTCTACCACCGAAACCATTGCAAGCTTGCAAAAAGTAGATGAGTGGGCTGGAGAGGTTCAGGCAGCGTTTAGGCACGAACTTGGGTATGCTCACCGGGAGAGCAATACACTCATAAGAGCTATCTTGGAGTTGAACGAAGAAACTCTAGGAACCATGTGCTCCAGTCATATCAGTACCGTTCGTTGGAGAGGCAGGCCGGCAGCATGTTCCCAAAGAGCATTCTCAGTAGGGGACCAATACGAAACCATATATCGCGGGAAAGACAAAAAGCACGTTCGGAAGCCAGCAACGCATCGCGCCGACCGGAATTCGCATCTGTATCTGATCAAGAACCCATGGGGTGGCACAACACAATGGAAAATGGGCATCGCGTCGAGCCAGGTCCAGGAGGGAGACTTGATTTGTTGGATAAGAGGAATTCCGAAGGCCGTTGCGATTCGTGTCCATGAGATGCATCTCCAGGAGATGGATCTGCGTGTTCAAACTGATTGGTATATTAGTAAAATGAAGATGCAAATAATTGGGACCGCCGTGGTCACAGATGATGTGGCAGGAGTTCAAAATGATCACTCAAGGCGTCTGGAATCAGTCGGAAGTGGCAAAGTGTTCCCAATCAGGATGGACGCGAGGACGCTATTTGTTCTTTTGGCTTGAGTCATGTCATTGCAGGATGAAGCTACTTCCCACGATACCTTGGCTATGAGCCTTTCCGCATTACTCTCCTTGAACTATGTCTAAACCATCCACGCATTCTCTGGTACACTTAATACAGCTTAGGAAAGATTAGCGTAGCTGTCATAGCTGGGTGAATCCCGGCTGGTGACAGGGACATGCACCTACCGAGCCTAAAAACGGGGGACGTACAGAACAAGGGGGGAGGGGGGCCCAATTAAAATTACCATTAGAGCGGGTTCATCCACACAATACCCTATAGAAGTCCCCAGCCACGCACCAAATCCTTCGTGTAGGGAGAAATAAGCAGGAAATTTCTTAACGATTACAGCAGGTCGTTCTAAATATAGAACAACCTTGGAAAGGTCGCGTAACTCAGTTGGTCAGAGTGTCGTACTAATACGTCCATTGCCCCTGGATGTCTATAGTCAATGCGAAAGTCGAGAGTTCAAGCCTCTCCGTGACCAGATCCATTTTTTATGCTTCGTGCCTCTGAACATACTTTCTTCCACCTGTATTGTCCACCCTGTTTGTGTTCTGAGACGCTGGGTGTGTGGACCGAGCTGCGAAGTTGAAGTTGGCCTCTCTGTGCACACGAATCCTTCTGTTTTAAAATCTTTAACTATGCTGTTATTCTCTGCGGCAGTATGTATGGGCTTGTTCAGCTATATAAACTTAAAAAGTAGCATGTTTATATAATGTCGTTTAATCCGAAACCACTTACCGACACACCCTGGCCCCTCTTCCGGGATGAAAATAAATAAATGTAAAATAATATAGGTTAATAAAAAAAAAATCCAAAAACTTCATGAACGCATAATATACGGGAATATAAAATTATTAATAAAATAGAATGTAATAAACGAGAAAAAAACACAATAACTTAGTATATATTATTATTTGTTTTATATTTATTAAGTAGTTAAGTAATTAATAAAGTATGTTTATTAGCGTTAAAGAATTATTACGTTAATAGCTTAAAAAATGGGTGAAGTGTTGATGTGGAGAGTTAATACCACTTACAACGTAGAACTAGAATTTATAGACAGGTTTGCAGACAGGAATTTTGCAGCCGTTCCATGAGATGTTGCAATCCACATATAGATGTGACAACCATTGAAAATTCTTTCATCGTAGACTATGTGATGTAGGAGGAGGTCTGCATGTTCGCATTTGGAACTAACTAACTTGTTTGATAGGCCAATATTTCTGCACAAATTCCAGTGGCTCCTTCAACCATGGCGTTGCCATAGTGTGATTATCATCGAAAACATGCTCGCCACTTTGATATGTGAGGTAGAGCGGAACATCCGGCTGTAATTTCCTCAATTTTGTCGCCCACCGCTCCGTTTGCATCCATGGGACCTGCCTACCGTCAGCTTCTCTCTATGTCCTCGACACGGGCTCGAGTATTGTGTGCTAGGCACTGACCCACTCGTCGTCTTTGGAATGGTAAAGGAGAATTGGTGGCAGCTTTCCGGCCGTCTCAAGACTAGTCATAGGATCGAAATAAGCATTATCCCCTGATATGTCGCAGAACCGCTTAGCCAGGAGCATAGCACTCAGAAGGTGCATTCTCGCACCGAATTTGGCGCGCGTGCATATCTTTCCCGGCTCTAGGGCGGCAAGGTGATGCTCGACCACAGAATATGGGACCTTATCTGAGAGCAAGACCGAGGCCTCGGCGCCGGGTTGGTCGGACTCGTCCGCTAGACCCAGCATACTAGCCATGTCGAGCGACGGGTATTGGACGAAAAGAACTTTGATCGGCAAGCTTGTCATACCGAGAAGCGCCGTCTGCAGAGTAAGATAGCCACCTGCGCTATCGCCGCCCACTAGAAGATTGGTCACGTCTAACTCTATTTCCTGGAGCGACTCGCGCAGGACTTTCTGCGCATCCCACTCGACCCATCTCCAGAAACACCGGATATCCTCGATTACGTCTGTCATCTCGTGTTCGGGACGCAGACGATAGTCAGGCGTAAGGATCACTGCGCCGTGCTTGAGCGCCAGTTCCAGAAAACTAGTCCTTAATAAGCCACTGGAACCTTTGAGGGATTAGTAAGATATCGAGCTGGCGTACAAAGGTCGCATGGAAGCCTCAGCTTCGCCCTCTGTGAAGCCACCGCCGTGGAATCTCACTAGCAAGGGACGTGGTCCTGGTGGCAGTTGCTTGGGTATAAGGAAGAATGCGTGTATAGGCTGAGAATTGACATATTTATAAGCAGTCCGGTAAGCATCTAACCCACCCAGGGCCTTTAGAGAGTTGTCACATTGGGTGGCGGGGTCCATGGTATAAGGTTCCATATTTAGCGATGGGTTTTTAATGTTGTCAGGGAAAAGGGTAGCACAGAATGAAAGACAAGAAGTTAGCTGTTAGGTAGCAATAGAGTTGACCATTAACGCCCGTTCCTCCGAAATATCTGAGGGTGAAAGCCCCTTAAATATAGCCGTAAGACCCCTGTCCAGTAGGTTCCACCGTATCCCTGACTTCAACACCTGACAAATATCCACCAACATTAGGTTTGATTTGTAATGAGCTAGAGTGTCCCTGCGGCGTAGAATATTTCAATCCTACCTTATGGCTGGAGATGGCTAGGACGTCCGCGGCTTCGTCCCAGACACCCCGGGCCGCACCAGTCCCAGCGCTATTCTAAACTAATGCCTTGTCCGATCATCAGTCAGCATATGTAACAGCGGAGCTGTATACACGGAACATCTCGCTTATGCTACCCCGCAACGTGTGTTCCGTTCCTTCTAGCTCCTCGTTGTCCGGATTCTGATTTACGACGCAGCTTTCACTCATAGTCTATGGCACTATTCCAGAAAAGGAGCAGCCTGAACGAGTAATTATGATCCACCCCGTTATTACTAAATCGCTTATTTATCGGCATCGCTATAAACTCGTGCCATGTGAGACAACTTCACAGGCGCTGCGGGAGAAGAGGTACGGGTAATTGGACAGAGAACGTCCCAACTTTATATACTGTCATAACATATGTACATTGGCGTAAAGCCAAATATTTGGCAGGAGCACTATGTCCAGAGAATTGTAAAACAGCTACCTAGGGTAGCTGTGTGGGGTTGCTAAAGGGGGGGGGTCAAGACGTCAAGCAAGTTCCTGGAAGAGGCATTCAGTCCAGCCGTCTCCGATGGCTTGGTAAAGGCTCCAAAGCGCCACGGCCCGTCCCAAAGGGAGATAGGGGTACGTTACTGCTTAATCAGCCCATCCCTGCAGACGCTGGGCGACGTCGCTGACATAGCTGGGAGTAGCACCCCTTCCGTCGCTGAGGTCGTTGGGGTTAACGTTCCCCGAGTTGTATTCGCGCATGGCCGGGTAGACGCAGCTCTCAGTCATTGCGTCACCCCAGTTTCGAAGATTGCCCTTGTAGTGTTCGACTCCGCCGCGAACCATGTTATCAATTTCTTGCTATAATCGCGATTCTGTTAGCCATTGCTCGAGCTTTTTATGGAACGAAGGACATAGACTAGCTGCTGTCCTGGAAAGCGTAATATCTTCACTGTCATGCGCGTACCTGGCTCAAGTTCACTCGTCCAGGGTATCCCTGGCAGCCCCAGCACTGCATCAGTCCGGCAGTAGGGATGCCTTCCCAGCTGTAGGTGGTGCGGACTCCAACGTAACCGTGACTCTCCTGCATGATCATGGCCAGAATAATTCGGGGATCAACACCGTACTGCGCGCCGATGTTCAGGCACGAGGTCCTGATCTTCTCGATATCGCCCCAGGTGCTGCCGGTCATCGCCATGTAGGGAGAGTGGATGTTATACTTTTTCAAGTGTCAGTGGATACGACCCCTGCTAAGTTATACCGTGGGGCCAAACCAGTTCGTCGAAGCTCCTCCAGGTGCCCATGCTAGGGAAGTTATACCAGGGCCCAGAGTACCACCGAGGGGCCGCGTCAACAACAGATGTTGAGTTCGCGCCAGGAACCGGCGAGGCAAAGGCCCCAGGGGCCACGGCAGCAATAGCCAGAAGGAAGGACTTGAGGGAAGGCATGGTGAAGATTCGAAGTAGCCGCGGTATGGAGTAAGGAAATGAGGTATGGAGGGATGACTAGATTGGCCTGCTGGAGGTGCCTGAGCTGCGGATTCAAGAGAGCAAACATCGTGCGTCTCTTCCCCTCTTTATACTTCGATGTCGTCGAAGAGGCTCTGAGATGCTTCGAAAGGTCGGGCTTAGATCAGGAGAGTACGCATAAGCCGTTTTGTCCGCCAAGTTCTAGATGCTTACGCAGACTAGGGTCTAGGGAAGTCAGATTGCCTATTTCGTCTGTCTTTGAGCGGCCGAACTGATGAGACCTTCCAAATCCAGAAGGTGACCTGACAATCCTATCCCTACACAGGATACCACCGCAAAGATCAGATTGGCATCCTGGGAGCTTCCCCGGTGAAAGTAGAGCCTCAAATGCCGATCTTCTTCATTTCCGCTAATTGATCGACATGATCCAGTCGTTGATATGAGATCGCGGTCAGTCCTATAAAGACTCATATTCATCATGGTAGAATATTAATTGGAGACTACCGATAGCACGCAGTTTTCGAAATGAAGACAAAAAGATAGAAATCTCTTTTCCTAACGGTCGTGCCCCTGTGAAGTCGCCAAGCATGGTGGAGACTCATCTGGTCGGGTTTGTCCCTGCAGAGGAATCAACCCAGATGCAACATGCAACCTTACCCCAGGAGACATTGGCGTTCTGACAACTAGACCTGCAAAATCAAAGCAGATTGCTTATGGCCCCAGGAGTGCACAGTGCTCATGGTGTCTCCCACGCGATACTACCTAAGGCTGAGTGAATCAGAAGACTGGCTAATCTTCACAGTCGTAACGGCAGGTCTGGTTTTGATTGGCTCATATTCCGGCATTCGACGGCCATTATCTTGGCGGCACGAAAGGCACCGCCCCGGATTCTCGGTAGTATACACGGATCGCAGTTCCTGGCATTCGGACGGATTACCGAACTAGGCCAATCGAAGTTATAATGGTCGATAAGATGCTGGCTGAATGGAGCGCCTCCGCCGAACTAGTAAGACGTCGAAGCGCCAAGGCCCAGAGTTCAGCTATTTTGGTAGCCGTCGTCTTCTGCTTACCGTTTAAGACTTTGAGCGCTTACGCTTATGTTGCTAGCTCACAAGAATGTTCAGTCGAGTCAAAAATTGTTCTCATGTGGATGCAACCTCATAATACCATCTGATATAAGATATCCTCGCAGCTGTTTCCGTGACCTCTGATGAGAAAGAATGAGGAAGTCGACTCACAGAATTGTACGTTACCATGGAAATCAATGACCAGTTGATATATCGCAAGAAGCCTGGTTTACTCCGGTGTCTTCATCAGGTCGTCTCCTAAGTCCCGAGCCCCATACCACAGGGCGAAAGCCCTAGAGTTGTTACTGACGCTTTAAAATACTAGCGCTTATTGAATAACTAAGGTTGTTAGCTTGTTATATCTGGAACATGCCTGACCTTGGTGTTGTATTCGGAAGGTATTAGACATTCGATATCAAGACACACTGCATAACTACTTCATAGGCCCTATCAATATTCGATTCTGGTTCTACCATTCCGTGGAGCGCAGAATGAAGTGCTTCATGATAGCGGCACTGAATCCCGACCGAATGCCGGGGATGTATCCGTTAAAAGGATACAAGAAAAGAAACCTAAGACACTTGCTACACATGGAATAGGAACTTCTCGATTGCTGTATGTTCCACAAGAGAGCACAAGGCAGGCAGGATAAGCAGAGTCATATTTGCTATAGTGGAATATAACCAACAGCTCTACGCGTTTCACAAAAGTTGCCCTTAGCAATTCCTTTGTCGTGCATGAACCCGAGATGGTCCTGTTTTAACTTAAGCTAAGGGTGGATAGCGTGGTTCCGTTTAAAGTATAGTCAAGGGGCTTCGTTTTTCGAATACCCGGGGGGAAGGTCTATTATTTATTAAAAGTATAAATAACGTATTACATAAGTGAGCTGCACACGCAAGTAAGTTGTACATTTTTAGCACTTCGTAAAAATAAATCTAAATTAATCAACAAAATATGTCGTATTAATTTAAATTAATCAGATTCTTCTTCGCTAGATGTATTTACAGCTTTATTGTGACGGCTAGGCTAGTTAACCAACTATTAAACCTAAACGTACGGGTTTATGTTGGCAGGAGTACTGTGGGAATCTGAGCAATCAAAGAATAACTTAGTCACGTCTCGTAATACCAAGGGTGTCTTGGGTAACGAAGTTGTATTGCAAGCTGTCGCTATCTAACTATGGAATCTAATGAGTGTATATATCTTGATTCTGGCTCATCAGGCTTAAGCCGGCTCAATCCTCACTATGGTGTCAAGGTGCCTTTGAGCCCCTTGAGTCCCTTTGAGCCACTAACCGGCTCAACTGGCTCAAGACGTCCAGCACGCGTTGAGCCAATCAAACACTTTGAGCCATTTGAGCCCATCACGTGACCTTCGATTGGGGTCGGGACTAATTCCTGCATCCTCCGACCGTTCTGGCAGGCCAAGCCGTGTTAGGCCATAACATTTATTATAAGTGCGCGTATTATGTCCGGGCTTACCTCAGCTAGCTCAGGCCTCTGCTGGCTCGTTTTTATTTTTGATGTATTTTTATGCACTACGCCAAGGCACTAAAATACGGCTATTTGATTGGTTAATTCCCGTAACGAGCCAGCGAGGCCTGAGGTAGAGTTGCAGAAAACTGGCTTCGTTCTGTAATTTTTTTGATAAAATAACCGAATTCCTTAATTTTTGCAACCAATTTAAATCCAAAAATTTTAATATTTTATATATATATCGAATATGGGTTAATACGCGTATAGGAATTTTTTCGAATTTTTTAAATAAAGATTGGAGCCAATATGGATAAATTCAAACTCGGGAACATGACCGACCGCAAAGCTCTCATGGCTGCGACAGCGCAAATACTGCGTGCATCATTTTGCCATGGGCCGTCCAAAGGTAATTCAGAATGGGAAAAGCCCATCCAGCTATGCTTTTGCCTGTACGGCCTGTAGTTGTTGCGTCGCAGCCATGAGAAGGTTGGGGGCAGCCCAAGTCCGGAACGCCCTCATGGCTGCAACAGCAGAATTACCGGTCGCATCATTTCGTACCGGGCTTCCCTAGTATATTTTATATGGGGGAAACCCGTCTAACAATTTTTTTGGCCATACGGGCTGTAGTTGTTACGTCGCAGCTATGAGAAGGTTAGGGGCAGCCAAATCCGGAACGCCCTTATGGCTGCGACGCAACAACCACAACCTATACGGGCAAATACATAGCTGGACGGGCTTCTACTATACTAAATTACCCTTGGAAGGCCCATGGCAAAATGATATACGCAGTGGTTGCGTTGCCGCAGCCATAAGGGCGTTCCGGACTTAATTAACCGGAACGCTCTCATGGCTGCGACGCAACAACCACAGTCCGTACGGGCAAAAACATAGCTGGACGGGCTTCTCCCATATTAACTTACCCTTGGAAGGCCCATGGCAAAATGTTATATACGGTGGTTATGCTGTCGCAGCTATGAGGGCGTTCCGGATGCGAGGGTTGCGGAGAACGGAAAATTTGTTTTTAATCTTTAATATCTCTGCCAAATTAGCCCCGATTGGAACGTTTGATATACGGTTAAAAAGCGTTTTTAAAACTGTATATAATGACATTTTTTCTTGTTTTCTAATAATTTTTTGTTGTTGTTATATTTACGAGTTTCCAAAATAGATTTTCGAAAATTTGTATGAGACTGCGGAGAACGGAGCCAAAAAATCACAACTTTTCATCAGGCCCTATTTTAGAGGCTTTGTTGTTTTTGTAGGCCCTTTACAAATTAGGTTAGCGCGGTACTAAAAGTTACTTAGCCACAGCTGCGCCGAAGGCGCAGCCGCAACCTCTAAAATAGGGCCTGATTTTGATGAGGCAAGTCCGGGCCTGCCGCAAATGCCATACTCCCGTTTTCTCGCTATAACGCTTATATAAGTATTACTTTGAGCTATTATTAATTGCATTTTTTCACCACCCCCTTCCTTTTCGACGAAAGAAGCTTATTCTTTTCATATAATAAGTATCTCTTATTATTAAAAATGTTTATTTTTAGTCCATCGACGTTTGCTTAAGATATAATTAGTTTTTATACAATAAGGCTACTTTATATTTTTAAAAAAGTAACTTTATATTAAAGTATTAATTAATTCTTTAAAAAAAGTAACAAATTTAACGATGTTTATCTGCGAGTTACTTTATTAATTTTTAAGCCTTTTCTATAAATACCGTTTGTATTTTATTACTTTGAGGATAATATTTAAGGGTTTTCGTAAGTGGGGACATAAAACCGGCGGAGGTTATCAGGGAAACGGTCGGCGTAGGTATAATGTGACGGCTAAGCTAGTTAACTAACTATTAAACCTAAACGTACGGGTTTATATTAGTAGAAGTATTATGTGATTTAAGTAATAAAGTAAGTAACTTAATTACAGTTCGTAATACCAAAAGCGTTTTAAGTAACGAAATTATATTATAATTTATCGTTATTTTATTATAGAATTTAACGAATATATATATATTAATACTAACTTAAGAGGATGTAGCTAGCTTTATCTTTTTTAGATATCTTAAGTCGTTTTAAGTTTATTAAGTTACTTTTACAACTTAAAGTGCTTAATTTTTTATAATTAAGTAAATTATTTAAACTTATTAAGCAAGTTACGTAACTTATAGTTTAAACTCGGGGTTAGTTCCTGCATTTGTTGACCGTTTAAGTGGGTTAAATTTTATTAAGTTATAATAAGAGATTTTTTTATGATTTTTATCTCAAATAATTTTGCTTATACGAGCCTAATAAAATTTTTTCTTATCACCTAGTCCGCTATATTTAACCGTATTAAAAAATAACGGTTTTGTAAACGTAATAACGTGCTAATTTTATCTAAACGAATTAAACATTTTAGTTTTAACATATTAAAATTTTTATATTTTCTGCAACGGCTAGGTTAATTAACTAATTATTAAACCGAAACGTACGCATTTATATAAGCAGGAGTATCGTACGAAACTAAGCAATAAATAGAAAAGTAACTTAATCACGTTTCGTAATACCAAAGATATCTTAAGTAACGAAGTTATATTATAAGCTGTCGTTATTTAATTATAAAATCTAACAATAAAATCTAACAAATATATATATATACTAAAATAGATTAAGGTAAATATGTTAATTTAAATAAATCTATCTTAGTAAATTAAAATAAATATCTTGATCTAAGTAAATTCATCTTACATAACCTAACCTACTTAAATCTTATTTCGGTCTTTATCAAAAACCCGTTTCTCGAAATCTGACTATCTTATATGATAATATAATCCCCTATTTTCAAAATCTTCGTCTCGAAAATTTCTTAATACGTAAGCTTTTTCTTTTACCATATCGGGTTATTTAGCTAACCGTAAACCTCGTAGCCGTCCGAACTAAAAGGAAAGTATTACTTCTCTTACTAACTACATTATCAAATTTAATTTCGAAATTATACCGTATACGCCTTATTTTGAAAAAGGTTTTAAATACATCATAAATAAAAACTTTATACGTTACGAATAATATATCCTTTATTCTAACCGTTATTATAACGGATCGGCTATCCCATTTACTTTTTTAAAAAATATCGGTCGTATTAAAAGTTGCTTAAAATGTAAGAAATAACTTATATAAAAACGTCTCCTCCAATTCCGTAAAAATATCATAAATAAAACGTCGAAAAATTTTAAATAAATTTTCCTTCGCAAAAGAAAAAACGTAAAACCAATCCGCTAAAAGGTAAAAAACCTAAACGAACTCAAAAATTAAAAAAAAACTTGAAAAAAAAAATCGTTTAAAAACCGAATTCGAAACCGCTATTTCTCAGGGTTTACCTACCCCTAACTATATCGGGTACCCTTCTATTAATAGCCTAAACTAAAACCCTATTTTTAACGCTATTACTGCTAATAAAAACCTTTTAACAGTTACTAAGCATTTATAAAATTTCTTACGGGTTCCTAAATATTTTCAATATATGGATAATTTTTCTATTTAACTAAATACTAGGTAAATCCGTCGACTTTTCATATATTAAGATTTTCTTTACTTCCTATATTTATTACTCTTTTACTTTTACGTCGTCTTATTAAATATATACTTTAACGGTATTTACTATTAATTTAAAAAAAGATATATAAAAAATTAAGTAAAATTTAACTTTAAGTAATAATTTTAGTTAATAGATATTTTTTAACATTTTTCTTAATAATTTTATATAATCCGATATACTTCAAGTTAATCTTCGAACTTAAGCGTTTTATCTACATATTTTTGATAACTTAATAAACCATCTCCCCCTCCGAAAATATTAATCCTTTTACCAATTTTTTGTTATAATATTAATTTATTTAATTACGTACGAACTCGAATTTTATCTTCATCTTTTAATATAATTACTTAAGCTATTTTAACGTAAAAATAACCTCAACGCTAAACGGGCCTTCGTTTTATACTTTTTTATAAATTTTTAAAATAAACCCGGAATTAACTATTAATGGGGTTATCTTAATACTTTCGTAATAACTAATATTGTAAGCTATTTAAGCCACTAGCAATTTCTTAACCTAATTATTTTATTTATAATTAATAGAATACCGTAAATATATTTCGAACGTTTAATTTTATTATTTTATCTATTCGTTTATCTAAAGTTATAACGTACTAAATAACTTATAATTCAAACCGATTTATATTATTAAGCTTTACTAAAACTTAAAGGTAAACGTTATACCTTTATCCGAAATAGTTTCGTACGGTAACCCGTATACGCTAAAAATATTCTTAAAAAAATTACGCTATTTATTCGGCGTTTGTATTTTTGTTATAAAATAAAAAATAAAAAGACTTTATAAATCGATTAACGATTATAAAAACACTATCGTAATATATGCCCGTAACTAGGCTTTTTAATAAATGAAATTTAATAATAAATTCTATTGTAATAAAATCTCATAATTACTTTATAACTAATAATAGTTATAGCTTTCCATACGGCTTATATTGTCGTATCTTTATTCTAACACAAATATCGCATTAACGTAAACCTTTCTATATTATATTTATATTTTAAGAAAATAATAAACGCGTTAAAAACGTTTTAAAGTTTTATGAATTCCTAGATATTTATATAGTTAATATTCGTATATATTTCGTACTAGGCTTCTCTAATTTTTTTTAAAACTTACATTATATTTACTTTTTAGTTTTCTGATAATTATCGTTATATATCTTAATTTTTTAATATAAGTTAATAAGAATTATTCGTATTACTATAACTTATCATAAATGTAAATATTCTTCTATAATAATATTGCAAATTACGTAATTAATTTTAACCGTTTTTTTAAAGTTTAGTCGTTTATTAAAGGCGTCGGCTCTACCATCCTCAAAATCTTTTCGGTAAATAATAATAAAATCGTAGCCTATTAATTTTTTTAGATAACGAAATTATCGTCCTATAAACTTTTTAATCGTAATAAACTAGATAAAATTTTTATAATTCGTATAAAGCTTAATATAATATTAATCACCTTTTAAAACAAATTTAAACTCGCGAAATACATTAATAATAATTATGAAATCTTTATTAGGAATAACGTAACGCAATTCAAATTCTTATAAGTTTAAAAAAAAGAAAATAACAAAATATATTATATTTTAATTTTTTCGTTACCCGATTACTACGCTCAAAACATAATTTAACGAGTTAATCTTTAACTTTATTAAGCCACTTAAATTGTATATAATTAATATTAATTAACTAATAATAACTTTTTTTATTTATTAAAAAATTTCTTCCGTTTTAACATTAGTTAAAACACCTCCCCTTTTCTGGTGAACTAAGTTAAGGGTATCGCTATCAGGCAAAAATTTGTAATAAATTTCCGATAATTATTAACGAATGCAAAGAAAGTTTATACTTGCTTAACTGTAATAAGTATTACCTAATTTCGTATTGCTGCGTTTTTTTTAGGTTTATCTTAATATATTCAAAAATAATAATATAACTTAAATAATTAATTTTCTATTTATAAAATTAACTCTTGTCGACGTTAATTAACAAATTAACGTTTTAAAATAACTATAATACCTTACAAACATGTTTTTCGTATTATTTTTTAATTTCTAAAAAAATAAGGATATTGTCAAAATAGCAAACTATAAAAACGTCAAAATGCTCCCTGAAAATATAATTAACTATACGCTGAAAAATGACTAACGCATTAGTAAATCCTATTAAAGTAACAAAATACTCATACAGGCTATATTTAATCTAAAATACCGTTTTTCATTCTTAACCTTTTTTAATTCAAATTAGATTATACCTATCGCTAAAATTAAGAACAGTAAAACATTAAATTCTGTAAAAATAATAGCATTTAATCCTTACCAGTAACATTATTAAATTAACGATAATCTATAACTAATCGTAACTTTCCGTTTTTCTTAAATATGAAAAATATAAAATATCCAGCTAATAATTTTGATAATCGAATCTAGCCTTTTTTTAATCGATTTTCTAAATATTCTTTAAGTGCATATAACTTTATTTCGTTAAAATTATAAATAAAATAAAACTTAATAAATACTCCCTTTTTTAAAATAATTTTATAATCCTATTTGCTGTATTTTGGTAATTCTATTTCGAACTCCTTTCGAAATAAACGCTTATATTTATAATATTATTATAATATATTAATTAACTTTTCTAACCTTTTAAACTATTGTTATAACTCGTTATTTAATTACTGTAATTTCGTTTTAATAATAACAATAATATATTATATCCTTTTATAATGTCCTTTTTTTTTAATATTGTATTCCTAAAAGTAATAAGGTCTTTATCGTATCCTTATACCGGCATTCGTCGCTATTTTCAATTGAAGATTAAGATCTTTATTATTTTCTTTTATATTCGTCGCTAAATTATTAAAAAAACTTTATCTAACCAATTTCCTAATCGATTAAAGGGTTATACTAACGCAATCATACTTTTCATAAAATTATATCGTAATTCTCTAACCGTATAATATCGAAATTAACCGTTATATTGCTTGTTAAAACGAGAATATTAAAATAATTAATCTGGCGTATAAGTTTTCTGTTATCGCAAAAAAATCATTAACCTTCGGCGATATTTACAATACAACAATTCTTTTTATATCTTTAAAATAATTTAAATTAATTAACTACTTTTAAAATAATATTATTACCTTTTAAACCTTCGCTATTTACTATAACATTAGACTAATATATCTCAATTCGTACTTTTAAACTAATAAGGTTATCGTTATCTCTTATTACTGTTAAAACCTTATTTAAGAGCTTCTTTCGGCTCCGCTAGGTTTTGCCATTCTGCGGCTCTTTTATAAATAGCTCTTATCTTTTAGGTCTTATTGAAGTTATTGTATTTATGTATATAACCGGTTAAATTCGCCTTGTAACTATTTAATATATTTCTATTATTATTTAGTTTTATTTTTTAATTGCTCGATTCGTATCTTAAATTACTCTTTAATTACTTATAACTATTATATATACCTTTATTATCGTCGCACCTATATTTTTAATTTTTTAAAATAATTAATTTATACTTTAAACAATTTTTATTAATATATTTTATTATGACATTTCTCAAATTATTATATTACCAAATATTTTGTTTAATTATATATCGTTTATCCGAATTAATAACGTATTCTAACTGCATTTATAACTTTATAATTACTTATTAATGATATTTAATAATTATTCTCTCAATTAAAATTTTTTTATATAGTAATTATACCACTTAAAATAATAAAAGCGATCTTTCATAAAAATTTATTCGAACTTTTTATAATCGTTATAAGCTTGTATTACTTTTAGCGTTTATTATTTTAAAAATACCGTAGCGTATCCTTTTATAACGGGTTTAAACTAAATAATAACATAACTTAAAAGTCGTCCGGTTACAAATTTAACTCGTAAGATTAACGTAATAAATCGTACTAAAAAGTACCCAAAATATACTTAACATTAAGTTAAAAATAACTAAAATTTAATAAACGTTCCGTTAAAAGATTTAAACTTAAAAGGTTTAATATTTCTTCTAATTCTGTACTAGGTATTACTTAAATAAATTAACCTATATTAACAAATCCTTTACTAAATATTTATCGCGCTTACTGTTTAAAAAGTTTTAAAATAACTTAAAAAGTTAAAGTAAGTTCCGAATTATCTCGCTTCAACTGGCTAATATGTTAATTCATAAAATTCAGGCGTCGGAAAAATTCTTCTCTAATTAAGGAAAGTAATTATTCCTCTTTGTTTAAATCCATATTATCTTTTAGAAGTTTATAAGCGAGTTATTTATTAATAAACATATTATCGAAATATTACTCAAAATTTAACGATATTACTAAATAAAAGCTTGCAACGTATAACGGCTAAATTAAATAACTAATTACTAAATCTAAATATACGGGTTTATAATAGCAAAAATATCGTAAGAAATTAAGTAATAAGTAAGAAAATAACTTAATTACGTCTCGTAATACTAAGAGTATCTTAAGTAATGAAATTATATTACAAGCTATCGCTATCTAACTATGAAATCTAACGAATATATATATATCCTAATCTAAATAAATCTATCTTAATAGATTAAGATGAATATTTTAATCTAAGTAAATCCCTCTTAGTAGATTAAAATGGATATCTTAATTTAAATAAATCCATCTCACGTAACCTAACTCACTTAAGTCCTATTTCGGTCTTTGCCAAAAGACCGTTTCCCGAGGTCCGACTATTTTATGTCATAACATTTTCGTTATAAATCGAAACTTAAATCCTATAAAGCATATTTTAGCTTTAGGAAATATGCTTATTATACTAAATATAATAATATTTATATTTGGTTTAATTTTTCCGAAGTTAAATATAACCGTTTAATTATTAAAAAACATCGTCTTAATTCTTATTAACGTTTAATTAAAAAGGAACTTTTTAATTTTATTAATAATTAAACGAATTACTTAATCGCTTAACCTGTTTTAGAAATTAAAAAAAGTCTTTACATAAGCGCGGAATCGAAATATTACTCAAAATATTTAAGATATTAAAATAAGAAAAGAATTCGAACGTTTTAAAGAAAAATAAAAACGTTGAAAGGCTGCTATAACGGTTATGTCGGTATAAATTTTAAATCTTTTTAACTGGTATAGCATTAAAGCTATGAATTAGTCGATTACTAATTAAAGTGCGTGGAATATTATTAATAAAAGTTCCGTAGCAATCGTAAGGCGTTCGTAAGAGTTTTTTTTTTACCAATTTCAAGGTATTTTTAAAATTTAAATAATCCTTCCACTTAACTAAATATTAGGTAAATACATCGACCTTTTTTGCGTCAAATATCTTTTCCGCCTCATACCCTTTTTTAGTTTTTATTTTCATATCGTTTTATTTATTATATATTTTAATAATTTTCGTAATTAACTCGAATAAAAATATATGAAAAATATACGAAATTTTAATTAGTAGTTATTACTTAAAGTTCTTTCGGTACTTTTATATAAGTTAATATATTTAAAGTCTAGTTTTTAATTCGGGCGTTTCGTTTTGCTATTTATGATAATTTAGTAAATTATTTTCCTTAATAAAATTAATCTCTTTAAACGTTTTTAATTATAGTACTTTTTTATCTAGTTCCGTACAAATTCGAGTTCCGTTTTTATATTTTAATATATCTGCTTTAATTATTTTATCTTAAAGATCACTTTAATATTAAACGGACCTCCTCTTTGTATTTTTGTATAAATTTTTAGCGTAAACTTAAAATTAATTATTAATGAAGTTATTTAAATACTTTTATAGTAATAAATATTATAGGTTAGTTAAGCCTTAGATAATTTTTTAATTTAGTTATTTTCTACGTAATTAGTATAATATCGTAAGTACGTTTTTAATATTTAGTTTTGTCGTTCCGTTTATTCGTTTAAAATCGAACTATACTGAATAATTTCTAATTTAGGCTGATTTATATTATTAGGTTTTACTAAAATTTAAAAGCAAACGTCGTAAATTTTTTCTAGATAATTGTGTATAATATTTCGTATATATTATATACAGTTTTAATAACAATATATGCTATTTATTCGGTGTCTATGTTGTTGTAGTACGGTTAAAAATAAAAAAAACTTCGTAAACCAATCGACGATTACGACAATATTATCGTAATATATACCCGTAGCTAAGTTTTTCTAATAAAAGTTTTAGCGATAAAGTTTATCATAATGGAATTTTATAATCGTTTTGCAATTGGTAACAGTTAAAACTTTCCATATAGCTTATATCGTCGCATTTTTACCTTAACATAAACGTTATAGTAGCGTAAAATCTTTTATATTATGTTTTTTATTTCAAAGAAATAATTAATACGCTATAAAATGCTTTAAAGTTTTATATATCTTTAAATATTTATGTAGTTATTATTTATATATAATTCGTATCAAAATTTTTATTGTTTTATTAGAACTTAAAATCTTTTTATAAATCGTCATTATAGGTTTTAATTATTATTATATGTTCGAAAATGTTGTCCGTATTACTGTAATTTATCGTAAAGGTAAATACTTTCCGGTATTTTATTAAATACTTTATATTAACGTTAATTAGCCTTTTTTTTAAAAATTTAGTCGTTTGTTAAAGGTATTAGTTTTGCCGTTTCTCGAACTGTTTCGATATATAATAAAAAATCATATTTCGTTAATTTTTCTATATAACAAAATTATCGTATTATAATTTTTTAATCGTAATAAACTGGGTAACATTGTTTATAATTCGTATAAACCTTAACCTAATATTAATTCCTTCTTAAACAATGTTTAACTTCGTGAAATATTTTAATGATAACTATAAACTTTTTATTAAAAATGGTATAACGTAATTTAAGTCCTTATAATTTGTAAAAACAAAAAGCAATAGCCTATAACCTGTTTTAATTATATCGTTATCCGATTATTACTTCAAAATTATATTTTAACATATCGGTTCTCTTCTTAATTAAGCGATTTAAGTTGTACATAATGAGTATTAATTGGTTAGTAATAGCTTCTTTAATTTACTAGAAAATTTAGTTTGTTGATAACGTTTATTAAACTTTTTTCCCTTTTCGAGTAAGTTTTGTTAAAGATATCGTTATTTAGTTAAAGCTTTTAATAAACTTTCGATAATAATTAGCACTTTTAGAAAGGTTTAAATTTTTTAAAGTATAATAAGCGTTATGAACTTTCGTACTATTACGATTTTCTTAGCGTTTAATTTAATATATCCGGTAATAATCATGTACTTTAAATATTTAACTTCTTAAATATAAAATTAACTTTCTCTTTTATTAAGTACATAATTAGCGTTTTGTAATATTTATAATAGTTTTTAAACCTATTTCTTGTATTATTCCTTAATCTTTAAAAAAAGGAAAACATTATCAAGGTAACATATTATAAAAATGTTTAAGTATTTCCTGAGAATATAATTAGTTATTCGCTAAATGGTTATAAGCGCGTTAATTAATACTATAAGAATAATAAATTATTCGTATAAGTTATATTTAATTTTATAAGCTATTTTCTATTTATGTTCTTTTTTAATACGAGGAAAGTGATATTATTCTTTAAAATAAAAGTAATAAATCACTTAACTTTATAAAAGCGATTTTTTTTCGTTAAAAAAAATCAATAACGTTCGGTTCTTAATAATAATGCTAAACTAGTATATTAATTAACAAGACTTAAAAATATAAAATATATGATAGAATTATTATATAAATCTTATTAACCTATTAGACAAGTAAGCGAGCTAGATAAGCGAGCGAGCTATTTTTCTTAAACTTTTAGCTTTCTAACTTTATTTATAAATTTTTTAACATTAATAATATAGACCGTTTTATTAAAGAAGTTAGGATGAACGTAGTTAAGCTAGAAAAGGAAACTCTAAATTTAGTTTTAGAAAGTTATAGTTTATATATAACGTTTTTAAATTTACTTTAAAAGCCCGATATTACCGTCGATACGTCCTAGTTGATATTATCCTTAATTCGTGAAATTTAACGTTAACCGAAGAAAAATCGAGTGTCGACCGAATTTTGAATTTAAATATGCGAGCGTTTCTTATTTTAGCTTTAACATGTTGAAGATATAGCGAATTTACTACTTACTTAACGCATCGCGATACGCGTCGGGGTTAAATAAGCGTCGAACTTTATTAAACTGTTACGGCTGCACCTTAGCTATCCCGCCACCAGGGCAAAAGGTCGGTGGAATGATCGCAATTCTTGGCAATCATTCTTGGTGCTACAGCTGTATATGTACTGGAGCTGTCACGGTGGACCAGGTCGTGACATAAATGATAAAATAAATTCTAGACTTATTTAAATTGGATAATTAATTATTAACGGGTATTATACGAAAGTTTAAAAATATTTCATAAGTAATTCGAATTTATTCGGGTTATTATTGAAAAGTACAGTATTATTAAAAAGATATTTATAATTTGGATAAGATTAAATTTTAATAAGGTTTTTTTAAAACGATAAATATAGTAATTACTAATAATCAAAAACGTAAAAATTTTAAACAGGTTTAATAAATAATAAAAAAAAGTTATAATTATTTAAATTATTAAATAAGGAAAACTTACTTTAAGATTTAATTCCGTAATAATTTACTGTTAATAACTGATTAAAAAATCATATTAGGTAATAACAGTAAAATAACGAACGAATTAAATATAAAATAAATTTAATATTTCGATTATTATATTCGAACGCGTATGACAAAATCGAAACATTTTTTTATTTTCGAGGGTTACGAAAATTACTATTTGATAAAATTCTAAAAATATTACGCGAATTATAATATTATTATATTTTATATATCCGCGGATTTTTTTATATAAGTTTAAATCTTTTAACGTCTTTTATTTTTTTTTAAAACGCGTTTATTCGTTATATATTAAAAGTTTACTACGACGTTATTATATTTATATCGTTAAAAAAGATTTTTTTACCAGCTTTTACAACGCGTTTAAAGTTGTTATAACGTCTGATATTAAATCCGGTTTTGCTGTAATTGGTTTTGTTTTATTCGATTTTAATACCGTTTTTTTCAAATTTAAAGTTTTTCCAGTTATGTTTACGCCAACCGTTTTTCCGTTAATTTCCGCCACTTTTTTTTTATAAAAAGTTTTAGAAATATTTAAAAAGTAATAAAATAAGAACATGATTTATTAAAGAAAATTAAAAATGTTTAAGGTTGTTTGCCGATAAAAATAATAAGATTGGTTAATTTTTTCAACTAAATTAATTAATATTTTAATATAAAATTATTTATTTTAAATATAAATTCATTTAATTACGCGAAATTAATTACATTTTAAGTAAACGTTGAAAAATTAAAAATGAACGTTTTTAAGACGGAGGGATATTTATTATATAAAAGGGATAAGTTTTTTTAGCCGAGAAGGAAGGGGGTAATAGAAAAATACAGTTAATAGTGGCTAAAGGTAATTGTCATAAAAGGGTTAAAACGAAAGAACGGAAGTATAGCGTTTACTATAAGCCCGGATATAATGCGCGTATTTATGATAAAGTTGTAAATACGTTTAACAAAAAAGAATTCGAATAATTTTAATTAATTTAAAGTGATATATTAATTTAAGCTTGTTGTTATAAGGTGCTAAAAAGTGGCTCGCTTACCTATCTGGCTCGTTTGTTTGTTTGATACGTTATAGTCTTAGTTCCGTTTTTTTAATCTTTTTAAATTAGTTATAAAATTTTCAAATAATAGAGTTTTGCAGAATAATCGCAGATTTGCTTTTTTTTTGCACCCCAATTGTAGGTGCCTAAAAATACCCACGCCACTTACGGGTGGTCCCTGGGTACCCATTAGTCGCCAATTGCAAACCTACTCGGATAAATTCCACCGAGCACCCTTCTCTACTAAGAATGCCTGACAGGACCCGGATTCCAGATTACCGGCCGCATCAGCGTCATGGCAAAAAAAGAAAAGTAGAGGGCACAGCCAAAACACCACACGATCGGCCGCGTGCCAAGACAAGAGGGCATCCCATATGTGGTACATGGTACGAAACATTCCATCTCGATCTAAACGCAAAAGGCGTAAAAAACCACGTTTCGGTTTTCTTCCAATTAACGTAAGGTAAAAATAAAAATAAACGTTCGATCCTGCCGCTCTCGTAAAAGCTTACTTATGAAACTAACCATCGTCAAACAGGTGTCACTTATGTATTATATTGTATTACTTAACGCTTCCGTTATTCTTCCTTATGCGACATAATTATAACTCTAGGTAATACCAATGGCCGCGGTTGTACCGTTAGGTCCCGGAATTAAGAACGACGGGATCAAAAGCCCGAGCTATCACAATCAGCTTTTTTGCCTTTATGGTCAATGTTCATATACCGGTACACTCCATCAAGCTTTGGACCCCTGTTCTGCCTCGCGGTGAGCCCGACTTGGCAACTAACAAATCGGTACCGCATGTAAGACCCGAGCACTGGAATCCCTTCTTAACGTTCGTACTAAGAACGGTAGGTATATAACAAATAATAGGGTCTTATCAGATGGCCAGCTGACAAAACCCAGTGAGATGGTAAGCCGGGTACATCGCCCCCAACTAGTCAACTAACACGTATGCTTGATTTCCTCGGAAGATTAGGTTTGGCGACAAGGGTGGAGGCTCCATCACACCCGCTCACAATATTAGCTTGAAGAAACATCTCTTGTGCGAACACCATCATAGCACCTTCGTGCCCTGGCCACGGCCTTTTCGCTCGTTTACGACTGCTGCGCGCTGAGCACAACGTGGCCATTCGCCGCCATGGCTTCCACCTCCTCCAGCCGATCCAATCTGGGACCTCTTACGACGGCTGTCACGTACCCCGCAGGTTGCGACGTAGCCGTCCACGAATCCTCGGGGGCCACAATCGCGTACCAAGCGCAGACCTGTAGTGATAATCCGAACAATGCGGGAGGCGAGCAAGATAATCCAGATTGTTGGCCGCCGCGCTCGGACGCTAACCTGGATGGCGGAGTCGCCTTCGGCGGTTGGGGTTTCTATTCGCCGGGGCTGGAATGTCCGGATGGTTATATGACGGCGTGCTCTGCAACGGGGAGATATGGGTGGGAGTTCCAATTTCCACTCCTTGCTGGTGAAACAGCCGTGGGATGCTGTCCGAGGTAGGCTCCAGATCCTCTGTCCATGGGCATCAACGACCGTACTAACGAGCACAGGAGTTTTGACTGCACTACCCGAGACTGGGGAGCGCAAACATGCGTCAGTCTGGCAACAGCAGGATCTTTCCCCACGATTCAATGCTCCGATGGAACTAGTCAAAACTACGGTTATCTGGAAATGCCGTTGACATACATCGAAACCTCGAGCGGTGCGTCTAGAACAGGTGTCAGTGAGCTCCCGAGCGTATCAATTTACGCGCCGTTATTCCAACTCGTCCACCGCCCATCAGATCTACCCCCCACCTCAGCTGAGATAACGAGCGGCGCAGGTGTCGAGACGGCTTCATCGGACCCGGATGGTGGGCCGTCGGCATCATCTGGCAGCACCAATGGGGCCCTGCCAATTGGTGCCCAGGCGGGAATAGGTATAGGGGTTACCATTGCTGGACTCGCGATCATCGGAGCGGCATTGTTCTTATGGAGGAGGAGAAAGAGGCCTGCGCCTGTTGCGGCGGGGACGCCGAAATCACCTAGTGAACTTCCTGGACAATACTATCCCCTCCAACAGCTGCCGACACATGCACCAGTTGCTCGAAGCGAACTTTATGGATGAAAATACCAAAAGCAATTAAGGTGTAGTTGGAACGCGTCCTAATGTTTTATTATCTAATGCACCCGAACCTTCATCTGCGCGGAGTTGTGAGACATGGCGGTATTCTTAGCACGATTACACAGTTAAGAGGGTGCCTCTGGACGAGCTTTCCGTTATTAACTTGGGTCACAATCATAACCATGGTCCCGCCTGGACATGAGTGCGACGTCTAGTTGCAAGCGAGACTTCGATCAGCGGAGGTGTGTCACTGGCCCGTAACGCTATTTGCTGCGTGGTTAACCAACACCTCCTGTTAGACCCTAACAACGCCAGTCAGCCCTAGCGGAGATTACTTTATGTCAGATATAAGGGACATCAGTTGATTTTGTATTGATGACTAGTTGCAGGTGCTCTAAAACGCGCACTGCACCTTAAGGCATTCTAGCCACGGAATAAGTATGTTCCGATCAGAAGGATTCTTTATCATATAAGGTGCTAACGCACCCTTTTTAGCCGACATACCCCCTTAACGTCTTAAAGTCTTTACGGCGTTAATCGTTACAATTCCTAAAGCCATAGCTTTTTAATTTACTCTTTTCCGGCGATTTAATACTTTTAATTAGATAATTTTTTGGAAATTTATTCGTAAAATGTTTTTTCGTTAATTAACGGTTTTAATAATATTTCTTAGTTTTAATTAATCCGTTAATTAACATATTGGTGTAAATAACACGTATAATTTATTAGTTATTGTATTATATATTTAACGAGTTATATTTAAGGTAATTATTTACTTTTTAATACATTTAAAGTTAAATAAAGTTTTTTCTTAATAATTTATATAAAAAATTAGAATTTCGTTTTTATTGTAAAAATAAATATTATATTTTATTTATTCGTTTCTTATTTTATTACTTTTTCAAATAATTTTATAACATAATGTCACGACCTAACCAGTGGAGGGCCTTAGGAACGGTCGCACTAAAACCGAAACAGGATCCAAGTGGGTCAGTTACGTAGAGCGTAATATAGTTAAACGGAAGGCTCTAGGCGGCTCCCATAAAGCGCAACGAAACGTAATGCAGTTAAACGGAAAGCTCTAGGCGGCTCCCATAAAACGTGACAAACGCAAGAAAAATATATACGCTCGTGATTTTATAATTAAATAACGACAACTTGTAATATAATTTTGTTACTTAAAGTACATTTAATATTACGAAACGTAACTAAATTATTTTTTACTTAATTTCTTATAGTACATTACTAATATAAACCCGTCGAGTTAGATTTAATAATTAGTTAATTAGCTTCGCCGTTATACGTTATAAACTTTTATTTAGTAATATTATCGGATTTTAAGTAATACTTAATATTATCAAAATATCAGTTAGCAACTTTTAAAAAATTATTACTTAAAAACTTTAAGTACGTATCCGAACCCTGGAAAAAAACGTTTAACAACTTACTGATTAACTAACCGGATTTACCCCAATAACTATTATTACTAAAATAAAACTTAAAAAACTAAAACTTATAATAATAATAAAAAAACCCTGAGGTTTTCCTTATATAAATATGTATTTACTCACGTTTGTTAAATATTAATAGTATTCCGGACCGAATTTTGGTTATGGTAATATATCTTACCGGAAATATAGCAAATTAGTTTAAACCTATTATAAAAAATTACGTGGAAAACGTCGAAACAAACTAAAAAAGTTTTACCAAAGAAATTTTTTCAACATATATCAACTTTAAAAACAAATTTTATTCGAATTTCGTTAATTCTGATAAAAAACGGTTTACGGCTTAAAAGATTTTTAACCTAAAATAAAAAAAACCTTATATCTCAATACGTTATTACTTTCAAAACCTTAGTTACTAAAGTAAATTAAGGAAAAAAAAAGGCCTTGATTAACATGTTCTACCGAAAACTTAAAAACGACGTCAAAAATAAAATGGTTAAAATCGAACGACTTATCACCCTAAATAAATACATTGCAGAATTTATTAAAATCGATAACCGATAATACGAACGATGATAAAAACGATAAAAACGATACACCCCAAAAACGAACACCCGGAACAACAATAGCAATAAACCTAAATATTCGGCAAATAACAGTACCCTAAAAAAATATTATACTTCGTACGGAACAAAACCAAAACCCATGGAAATTAAAGCTATTTAATAAAATACACGACGAATTTAATACTAAAATTACGGCAAAATAAGCCATAAAGCACCTAAATGCAAATTACTTTAAAAACCGCGATAAAATAAACTCTGAACTCCGGTACTTACAAAATAGCCCGTAAACTATTTAAAAAGTTTTTTTAGCTATAATTCAGCAAAAAACTAATCTTTCAAAACCGTCGAACGTAAAAATATAACAAAAATAAAAAAAAGCTAAAAAATTCTTACAAGCCGGGATATAACGACATCTTAAACAAACACAAAAAAATCTAAAAAAATACTTATCAAAGCCCTCTCACAAACGTAAAAAAAGAAAAAACAACGATAAATAACCTAAACACTAAAAAAATAACTACAAAAATATTAAGAATAAACCAAAAATATCTATCCTAATACCCCGAACCGACATAAGCGAATATACGCTCTTTATTACCAACAACAACAATACTCAAACCATAAGGCATAGAAACGTTCCATCTATAAACGCATCACACGTATAACTCGAAAAAAATTCGACTTCCCTAATTAAACAGGAAAAAAACAAATAAAACGAACAATAATATCGATATTATCACATTATTAGACCCCAAAAAAACATCGATCAAAAAATAAGCAAATAAAATTAGCCCCAAAAAAATAATGCCCATAAAAAAAACCCTTTTTATCACTTCGAATAATATAATTACCAAACGAAAAAAAATTACTCCAGAAAACAATCGCGAAATACTATTAAAAAACGGTTATAAAATTACAAATACGAATAACACACATTACAAACCCAAAATAATCATAAGCATTCGAAAATAACATAAAACAATACCTCAATCTAAAAAATACCACGACAAAATATATTAAAAAAATTATTTAAAGTACAAAACGATTACCTCAAAAAATTCGAAATTTAAATATAATACCAACGCAACCACATATAATAATTAAAATAACAAATTAAGTAATTACAAACAAATAAAACAACAATAATAACATATCCAATAATTACGAACAAAAATCGACCGATTACATAACTAACTACAAATATAACAAAGAAGTCCAAAAAAATAAAGGCCACCAATAAAAAAACCGTAAAATGATAAAACCTAAAAAAGGTAACTAAAAATCCCGAAAAAAGCTTTAATAGCGATAGAGAATAACAACAATCTAATTATTCTGAAAATAAGGATTAGGACATACCAATATACCGCTATAATAAATAACGAAGCTTAAAAAAGTAACTACATCACCCCTAAAATAATATACCATTATAATATTACAAATATGAAGGACTTTTCAAAAAAAATTCGACACGAAATTATTAAATCATAATAAATAAAATTATAAAATTATCTTAAAAAAATTATTTATTAAGTTTTACTTTATTTATAATACTAATAAAACGAAATTATACATACTTAAAAAATACCTAAAAGATCGACTAAAAATATAAATTCGATTATCGAAATTACTAGCTAAATATACTATATTTTTCATACTTAAAAAATGTGGAAAATTACGACTAGTTATAAATTATCAACCACTTAATAATATTACTGTCAAAAATCGAATGTTATTACCCTTTATTGATAAAATAAAACGCTGTTTTTACGGGGTATAATAATTTACTACCTTTAATCGCAAAAATAAATATAATTTAATTAGGATTAAAAAAATTATAAATTAAAAACGGTTTTTCGAATCCAATATAACCTTTACAAATACCTTATCACCCTTATAAAATTTACTAATACACCCGTTACCTTTTAAACTATAATTAATTATATCCTTAAGGAATATTTCGACGTTTTGATAATATATTACCTTAAAGATATGTTTAATTATTTCGGAAATTAAGGAATAATACGAAAAATATATTTATAAATTATTACAATTATTTTAAAACGTTAACTTACAAATTAACGCAAAAAAAATTTTTTTCTATATAAAAAGTTAAATATTTAAATTACATTATTATAGCCGGATATATCAAAATAAACTCTGAAAAATCGTTATAATACGAAATTAAGTAATACTTATTACAATTAAAGAAATACAAACTTTCCTTAAATTTGTTAATTATTATCAAAAATTTATTAAAATTTCAGCCGGATAATAATACCTTTAAACAAACTTACTAAAAAAAAGATTCTAATAAAGGCCGAAAATAAAAAAGGTCTTTTAACAAATTAAGAAAATAATTACAAATCAGCTAATATTAATTATATAGGACCCAAATCGCCTCATTAAATTAAAAACCGACGCGTTAAATTATACCTTAAATGTAATAATTAAATAACGAAATAATTAAAATATATTATATTTTATTACTTTCTTTTCTTATAAGTTACAAAAATCTAAATTACGTTACGTTATTTCCATCAAAAAATTTATAACCATTATTAAAACCTTTCGCGAGTTTAAAAATTTTCTTAGAAATAACTAATATCAGGTTAAAATTTACACGGATTATAAAAGTTTTACCCGATTTATTACAACCAGGAAATTTACAATACGATAGCTTCGCTGCGTGGAAAAATTAGCAGAATACGATTTTGTTTTTATTTATCATAAAAGCTTAAAAAATAACAAAACTAACGTATTTAATATATAACTAAATCTCGAATAAAAAATAATTATATTTACGGTAAATTATAACGATATAAGCAATAACCTCAAATATATATTAAAAAATCAGAACATATAATAACAACTTACCAAAAATAAAAAAATAAACAAAATACAAATCCTAAAGGAATATCAAAAAAACCTAATACAAAAAATATACGAATACCCGTTACACGGATATCCGGGAATCAATAAAATCCTAAAACGCTTTTAACGGACGTATAAGTTCCCTAAAATAAATAACGTAATATAAAAAATTAAAGACTAATATAACATTTATTCCAGGATAGAAATATAATAACATAAACCGTACGGAAAGTTATAATTACTCCCAATCGCACAACGACCGTAAGATTTTATTACGATAAATTTTATCACCAAATTTCCTTTATTAAAAAACCTAATTACAAAAATACATTACGATGATATTTTTATTATCGTTAACCGGTTTACCGAATTCTTTTATTTCTTACCTTATAACGAAAATACGAACGCCAAATAAATAATATACGTTTTTTTAAAAAGAAATATTTTTAACGTACATAAATTACTATATAACTTTATTTTAAATAAAAGTACGATATTTACCTTTAAGTTCTAGTAAAACCTAATAATACAAATCGGCTTAAATTATAAATTATTTACCGGCTTCCGACCTTAAATAAATAAATAAATAAAACGATAAAACTAAACATTAAAAACATATTTACAATATTACATTAATTTTAAACAAAATAACTAAGTTAAAAAATTACTAATAATTGAAATAATATTAGCAGTTATAGTGATCAAATGTAGTAACCTGGCGCAAACTATGTATTAATATTGCTCTAAACTACAAACGTCTAAACCAAGCTTTTATTACATATCCAAATCCATATTTAAAAAGTTTTTCCTAGACAAAAAATATCCCAGGCTATATCCTACAACCTAACCCACCAACCGGGAGTACTTTAAAGCACCAACTGCCAATACGCTTTTTTGCTTTAGGTAATCTCGGCCACTATATCCTCGAAAATAATCAATTAAATTTTAATTTATAAGGAATTAAAGCTTTATATTAATTTCGAATATTTTTTAACTCGTTTTATAATTTTTTTAAATCCTAAATTCGTTACGAATCGTTCGAAATTAACTTTATTTAAGGGTTTCGTAAATTTATTTGTTAAATTATTTTTATTTTTAACGTATTAAAAGTAAATATTTTTTTCTTATACCTTCTGCCGTACGTAATAATATTTTAGCTATATATAACGCTTTTTTCGAATTATTTAAGTTTTTAGTACTTATTTTAGGGTACTTATATTATTTTTTAAAATGGGAATAAAACTTTTTAATAAAAATTTTAATTCCGTTAGGAAATTTTTAATCCTAATTATTTCCGTTATAATTATTCCCGCTTTTACGTATTCCATTTTAATAATACATTTAATAATAATATTTTATAATTTCGAAAACTATAAAACGGGTATTTTAATTATATAAAATACGTAATTTGTTATGGATTTAACCGATTTATTATTTGTAAAATTTATATTTATTATTCCGAATAAATTTAAATAGTTATATTTTCTATATAAATGTTTTTCGTTTAATTTCCGGTACCGAAACGATAAATTTATAGTATTATTTAAATATCGCGGTAATTATTTAATATATTTTTAATACCTAAGTAACGGATTGCTTATAAGCTTAGCTTAAATTAACGTTATAAACGTTATATCCGGTTTGTTAATATAATTAAAAAAGTTAAATTTTTTTATAAAACTTACGTATTCGTAAGTATTTTTTTATTAATTACGTTTTTGTATTTTATTACGTATTATAAATAATCCTTAATAAATAACGTAAATTATTTCGGTATAATACTTAATCCTAGTAATTTTAATACCTTTTTAATATATTATTACTAGTCCAATTTAAAATTTTTAATAAGTACTAAACGGATAATTCATACGTTTAAATATTAATTCGTATTATTTAAGTTTTTAATAAATATCTTTTTAATAATTCCGTTAGTTACATTTTTTAAACGTTAAAAATTAGGGTTTATAAATAGGAGATCGTCGACGTACGAAACGATAACGTTTTTTAATTTATCGTTATAATAAATCGCATTATCCGAAACTAATAAATAAATATTTTATTTCGTTAATACTTTTTTAATTTTTTCTTATTAAGTAACCCCGGTTTATTTTAAGCCGTATAAAAACTTTATTAACTTAATAATTTTTTTAAGGGAAAATTAATACTTAATTTTATTTTTTAAGTACGCGTCGAAATATTTTTTAATATAAAAAGAATTTTATGTAAATATTTTTCTTTAAGTTGTTATTTAAGTACGTAATAATAAAGTTAATTTAAATTATGTATTAATCCAAGGTAATAACTAAAGTTATTAAAATTTTTTAATAAATAATTTTTGTAATATTAATTCTTATTTCGTTATAGTTAATATTTTTTTTATTAGGTAAATCTTTTAGCGTAAATATAGGCTTTATTTTTTTTTTTTTCTTTATGAACGTATATTTTTTTTAGCACTCATTTAGCGTTTATTAAGTGTTTATAGCGTTTATTATTTACTGTAAAATAAAAAGTTTTACGTTATAGGTTTTTTTTTAATTTTAATAAAAATGGGTTTGAGCTATATTTTGCGTTTTAGGTTTTTTATTATTTCCTTTAATAACGGGCCGTTATTTATTACGGTATATAGTTTGTAACCGTTTTTATCGTCGACATTAGTTAATAATAAGTGGAAATAAAAGGGGTATAAGTCGTAATCCTTTAAATTATCGCCTTTTTAGGTTAAAACTAGTTTTAATTTATGTATTAATTTTAAGGTTTTATCTAGGGTTTTTAAGGTATATAGCTCAGGTATTATTTTTTTCGCGCGTCCTTTTTTACGTTTTACTTATTTAATATTTTAATCCGTATCGTTCTTTAAAACGATATTATAATTTTTGTTTTTGATTTTAACGCCTTATTTTTAATTTTAACGATATTTTAAATGTTTTTATACGGGTTATGGAAATAATTAAATAATATTTTTCAGGTTAATAAATTATTTTAATTTTTTTAACTTTTTATAAATAATAACGTATAATATTATTAGTAATTTGCCGCTTTTTAACAATTAAAATTTATAGTTATATATATTTTGGTAACTTAATAATACTTTTTTTATTTTATAAGCTATTAATTTTTTAATTTGATTTTATAATTTTTATTAATTTATATTATATATTTATTATTAAACATACGAAAATAATTATTATTAAGTTTGTAATATTTGTTAAATTTAAATATATTTTTAAAATATTCGATTAGTATTATATTTTTTATTCTTAATTAATTAATTCGGTTCACGGTATATGTTATAACCTTTGTTATAAGGTTTTAAAAATACGTTAATATTTTTATTTATATTATTATTGTACGTATTCTATTTTAAAAAAAAATTATATACCGCGTTTCGTAACTCCGTTTTAATATTAATTATAAACGTTAGAAATTACCAGTTTAATACTTTTTATAACGTAAAAATTTTCGATTTTTGTTACGCCGAACTTTTTACCGCGTTAAGGCGTAAGATTTGCATTATTCGTTTTTTACTTTCCATATTTAGGGGTAACGTTTTTAAACGTTTAATTATTCCCGTAATATACGTATATAAGTTTTCTTAAATTTCTTTTTTAATTTTAAATAAGTAATATTTTTTATAACGCGATAAATCGTTTATAATAATCTTAAAATAACCGTTATTTTCAATATTAACAGGTTTAATTAAGCTTACGTTATACTAAAAAATTTCTTTTACGTACGTTATTTTTTTAAGAGTTAGTAAACGGTATTTTCCGTATTTTTCCTTTATTATACGTTATATAAGGAAGCGATTTTATATTATTGAAATTTAGGTTTATTTCCGTAAACCTTTTAATGGTTTAAATTAATCGTTTAATGCTGGGGTGGTAAAGGCGGTAATATTCAAGAATGATGTTCTTTATAATTTCGTTTATTATAAAAACCTTGCCGTCCTTAAGTGCTTTTAAAAGGGTTATCTTTAAGTTATTAACGCCGCTATTTTTCTTACCAAATGCCCTTTTTAACCCGTATCCTTATTAATAATTAT
This sequence comes from Monosporascus sp. GIB2, assembly GCA_004155935.1. Lineage (NCBI taxonomy): Eukaryota > Fungi > Ascomycota > Sordariomycetes > Xylariales > Monosporascus > Monosporascus sp. GIB2. The sequence continues at coordinate 146,876 of QJNV01000054.1, forward strand.
GTAAGGATTTTGGGCTTTTAATAATAAGTTTTAACTTTTTATAAAGTTATAAGAAAAATCTTTTGCGGGAAATGTTAATGATTATTAATTAGTTCTTATTAGGGCTAATTAAGGTATTTTTATTTAAATAACGGCTTTTTTTATAAAATATTGTTTTAAAAAATGTTTTTTACCAGGAAATTACTAATATATAACGTATATTTTATTATAACCTTGTTATTTTTTTATAAAGGCTTTTTAAGGGTTATGTTATAATACTAATAAAAATGGCAATTATAAATCTTCCGCTTATTATAATGTGAATTCCTTTAAACCTAATATTTAATATAATATCCCTTTCGAAGTCGCCGATATTATTAATAATATTAACGTTTGCACTTAAATCCTAAAGTAATTTATCTTTTTCGTTTTCCGTAAATAAATGCATATACAATAATATAGCGCTACCTATAACAAGGTAATTAGCTACCTGTAACTTAATACGTTTAATTACTTATAACTTAATGCAATTAGCCTTTATAACTTTAATACGCTTAATCGCTTAAAGCCTAAAACTTGTAATCGCTTATAGCCGTAACTTAAGATAATCGGTTCCTTATAACTTAGGTCGTTTAAGGCTTTTAATCTTTATATAATCGGTATAGTTAATTGCCGAAATTTTAATTATTATAATTATTTTAACTTTTTCGAATACTAAAGCCATAGTGATATTAACCTTTTAAATTATCTTATTCTACCACCGTATAAAGTTTTAAAACTATTAATCGTTAATGTAGGTATTAAAAGTTTTTCCGTCTGATCGGTACAAATCTTTTAGGCTTTTAGAGATAAACTGCTTTTCGCTTTAATTACCGCTACGGATGTTACGAAAGTTGTTGCTTCAGTTGTTTTGATTGCTGTTGTTACTGTTGTTACCCTGACGCTAGCTGCCATCTTTTCCTTTTTTGCCTTTGCCGTTTTTGTCCTTTTGTGGCTCAGGGCAGTTTTTCGCCATATGCCCATACTTGCCATAGTTAAAGCAAAGTAGCTACCCATTTTTATTCCATGCGGGCTTTCCATCTTGGGTGTTGTTGCTTTTGCCCTTCCGGGCGTTGGCGGACCGTCCGTTATTTTTTTTTTATTAGATTGGTTATGGAATCGCTGTTAAAGTTGTCGATTAATTGCTGGAAGGAATAATCCGTTTACCGCAGTATTAATTAAATAGTTTTGCATTAATTATTAATACGGTTTTTTATAATAATAAGGAATATGGTAATTTATTTTTCCGTTTTAAGTCGTATGTTATAATTTTTTATTTTTTGGGAAAACTTTTAAAACTTAATAATAAATTATATTAAGTTTTTCCGTTATAAGTAACCTTATTAAATTTTTTCCAAAAAAATCTTTACCAGGATTTGTTAATTACCGCGTAAGTTTTTTAAAACGTTTTTACCATTTTCGTACTTTTTTTAATATTTATAATTAATTTTAAAATCGCCTTTTTGCAGATTTTGATAATAACTTACGTTAAATACAGCTAATCCAATTAACCTAGCTTTATTCCGTTTATATAATTAATTTTTTCTATTATAAGGTTTAAGATATTACTTTAAAGTTTTTAATTAACCTAATTTACCAAGTGATTCTTTTTGTCTAGGAAGAAATTAAAGCGCTTTTAGCGCAGCTTGCTACCTTTATCGCTGGACTTCTTTTTTTTATCCTTTAGGCTAAGGCCTGATTCGCTGGAGCTATCTAAGCTGCTGGAGTTATTATTGGGGGAGCTGTGGCGGTCTTTCTTTTTCTTTAGGGGACTCCCAGACGAGTCCGAGAAGGAACTGTCTGAATCATTAGGGTTATTACGTGCCACTCCCTTTTCCTTGGGTGGCTTGCTTTTCTGTTTTTTCGGGGGGTCTAGGGGGTCAGGCTTCTCTGTGGACCACCTCCTAAACTTTGTTTCGCCTTTTTTCAATAGGTTGATTTTCTCCATATCGTTTTCCAGGGCGATAGGTATTTCCTTAAAGCCATTTACCTTAACCTTAAGTAAGGCGCTTTTTAATGTTTTCGGTTATATATTAATGTTACGCGAATTTTTAGAGTTCCGCGTTTTTTGTCGTTAAAACGTATCTAACAGTTAAATTATTACATTTTCGAACCGGTTTATTATATTACCGGTTTTTTGGTTTTGAAATTTTAATTTGTAACCTTATTTTTAACTTATTAATACTTATCCTTTCGTATCTTAATATCGCGTTTAATACTGTTTATGTTAATACTTAAGGAAATATAAAACTTATTTAAATTATTAATATTTTATTATTTTTAAATAAAAATTTTATATCGCTTATTTTTTAATTATTAAAGTAATTAAGTTAATAAGGTACTTTCTGAAAACGCCTTAAAAACAAATCTTTTCCTTACCGCCATACTTAATATAACTCCCTTTTTTTTCCTTATTATAATATTTTTCGTCTTAAGGAACGTTCCTATCGTAAAAAGATTCTTATTAAAAAAAAGGATATAAAAGTTTTAATAAGCCGTTTTGCTTAGTAGGAAATTACCCGGGAATTTGTTACTCGCTTACTATTATTAATTACTAAATTCTTTTTCGTTAATTAAGCGATTTATTTTAAAATTTCGCGTTTTTTCTATTAACTTAATTCTACAAATAACTATTTCGTATAACGTATTAAATATTAATTAATAACTAAAAAATGTTACTATATTAGCAGTTATAGTAATTAAATATAATAGCCTAGTGCAAATTATATATTAATATTACTTTAAATTATAAACGTTTAAGCTAAGCTCCTATTACATATTCAAATCCATGTTTAAAAAGCTTCTTCTAAATAAAAGGTGTCCCAGGCTGCATCCTGCAGGCTGACCCACTAGCCGGGAGCACCTCAAAGCACCAACTGCCGACAAATAACAGATAATACTAATTATTACGAAAACATTAAAATAACCCTATTAACAACTAATTTTAAGTTTATTCCAAAAATTTATAAAAAGATACAAAAAAAAAGCCCACTTAATATTAAAACCATCCTTAAGTCGGAATAACTTAAGTAATTATACTAAGAAATAAAAATAAAACTCGAATTCGTACGGAACCAAATAAAAGAATTATAATAAAAAACGGTTAAAAAATATTAAGTTTTTCGAAAAGGGGAATAATCTACCTAACTACTAAAAACATCAAAACAAAACGCCCAAAGTAAAAACTCGACTTCAAGTACATTAATTTTTATAAAATCATTAAGAAAATTTTAACAAATAATGACTAATTAAAATTATTACCAAAAGTTAAACTTTATCTAGTTTTTCATATATTATTACTCGAATTAATAGCAGGTATTATCAAAATATATACCGAACAAGATAATATAAAGATAAAAAACGACCAGAAATATAAAGTAAAAGGAGTTTTGGATATAAGGAAAATAAATGGATTTATTTAATATTTAATTAAATAAAGAAACTACTTAAAATTAGAAAATTCCTGGGAACCTGTTAAAAATCTTGTCGGCGTTTAGCGCCTATTAAAAAACTTTCATTAACAACGGTACCAGGCAAAAAGGAATCCTAATCAAAATTAAAAAAAAAACCTTCGGAAAAGAACTAATCGGAATTAGGAACAGATAAAAAAGCTTCGAAACGTTACCTTTAATTTCCAATTACTTAGCTTTTTCCTACTCCTCTAGCTCGTTTAAAAATTAAAACCCCCGGTTAATCATATCGACTTTTTTCTTACGGAAAAATTCTTATTATATACGAAAACAATTTAAACGAAACAAAATCTCATCTAAACGACGTAAAATAACCTCCAATTCTCTTTAGTATTACGCAATTACTAACGAACTAATAACTTTTCCGATTTCAAACATTTTATCTTTTTATTAATATTATTTAAAAAAAACGGAATACAAAAACCGTCGCAACGCCGTTTTTTAAATATATAATTCTCGCAACGAAATACGCTTTCGGACATAACACATTTATCGCCAGCACGAAAACAAAAAATACAAAATATAACTTCAAAACTAAAATTAATAATAAAACGAACAAACGCCTCCCTTTCTTCCTTTCGGTTACGCTTTAACACTTCCTGCTTTCTTCGAACGCGATGTTAACGAAGTTTTTTACTACGGCTTAATATAATAAAAAAACTTACCTTTAAAAAGAATTTTCGGGGCGAAATTTTAAAAAAAAAGAAATCGTATTACGACCTAACCAATAAAAAACCTTAAAAACGGTCGCACTAAAACCGAAATAAGATTTAAGTAAGTCAATCACGTAAAACATAATACAATTAAACGGAAGGCTCCGGGCGGCTCTCATAAAACGCAACGAAACGTAATATAATTAAACGGAAAACCCTGGGCGGCTCCCATAAAAGGTAACGGAACGTAAAAAAAATATATACGTTTATTATTCCATAATCAAATAACAGCAACTTGCAATATAACTTCGTTACCCAAAATACCCTTAATATTACGAAACGTAACGAAGTTATTTCTTGCTCAGTTTCCCATAATACTTTACCAAAATAAACCCGTCGACTTAGGTTTAATAGTTGGTTAATTAACTTAGCCGTTATACATAAGTTTAAAAACCTTTTTTATAAATCGTATTATCTACGAAATAAAAGTTATCATAAATATTTAATATATTTTTACTCCTGAATGATAACATAGACGTTTTAATTTTAATTAAGTATAATAGAACTCGCTTAGTAATTTTAAAATATACGTTATTAAGGTTTAAATTAAATCGAGCAAATAGGAATATTGTAAAAGATATATTAGATCGCGAATCAATTATTACAAATTTTATTTTATATTTATTAATACAACCTGGATGAATTAAATTAAGATATAATACTTTTCTCTGTTAAAACGCGTTTATTAGTTATATATCGAAAGTTTTATGCCACGTTATATTACTTAAATTACTAAGGAAAATGTGGTTACCAATTATCGCAACGTATTTAAAATTATTATAAGAACCGATAATACTAGATTAAGATTTACAAAAATAAAATGCATTTTCTTTAATTTTAATTACATTTTCCGTATTAAAACCTTTATTTATATTTGTGCCGACCGTTTTTCTATTTACTTTTATAATTTCGTAATACTTTTACCTACGAAAACTTTTATAAAATATTCTTGAAACGATTTAACTAAAACGTTTTATATAAAGAAAAGACTAAAAACTATTAAGGTAATTCGCCGATAAAATAATTAATCGGTGAATTCCTTTAATAACAAATAACTTAATATGATTTTACATAAACGCTTCTTTTTGGGAGAAATACGGTTTATTACTCGAAACGAATTATATTTTTAGTAAACTGCGAAAAAGTAAAAATAAATGTGTTAAAAAAAGGATATTTGTTAAAATAAACGCACAAATTTTTTATAACTACGAAAAACATAGTAATAAATAATCACAGGTAATAATAAGCGAAAGTATTTATAGTAAAAATATATATATCAAAAAATAAAAATATAACGTTTACGACAAATCCGAATATAATACGCGTACTTATAAAAGAGTCTAACGGCGAGTAAAGATAAAAATCCGAATAGTTTAAATTAATTTAATATATTATAGTTATTTAATTCGAATTTATTATCGCGACGTACCAAAAAAGCGCCGCGAGCTTGTATGGTACGTTAGCAAAATTATCGTACTCTAAGTTTTTTAATTATAAGAAATATGATTAGATTTTTATAATCCGTATAAATTTTAATTTAATGTTAGTTACTCTTAAAAAAAATTTAAAATCGCCGAATGCCTTAACAATAGTAATAGATTTTTTTATTAGAATAGTATAACGTAATTTAAAGTTTTATGATGTATATAGAAAGAAAGTGATAGGTAGTAATTTGTCTTAATTATTACGTTACCCGAGTATTACGTTTAAAGAATAGTTGAACGGGTTAATCTTTAACTTAATTAAGGGATTTAAATAGTATATAATTAATACTAGCTGGCTAATAATAGCTTTTTTAAGTTGCCGAAAGGCTTATTTTATTTATAGTATCTTGTAAAATTTTTTCTATTTAAATAAACTTTGTTAAAAATAGTGTTATACGGCTAAAGTTTTTAATAACGTTTCGATACTAATTAATAAATCAGGAAAAGGCTTACATTTCCCTAACGGTACTAAGCGTTATTTCATTTTATATTGTTACGATTGTTTTAAGGTTTATTTTAATATATCTAGAAATAATTATCTAAACTTCGACCTTTTACAGCTATAAATAAATTCTTTTTACTTTAATTAATAAGTTGGTATTTTATGGTAATTATAATAGCTTATAGGCTTATTTTTTATATAGCTCTTTGATTTTAAAGACAAAGAGAATATCGTCGTAGTAATACATTACAAAGATATTTAAATCTTCTTTAAAAATATAGTTAACTATGTATTGAAAAGTTGTAAGCGCGTTAGTAAGTCCTATAGGGAGAACTAGATATTCGAACAAACTGTACTCAATTTTAAAAACTCTTTTGCATTCGTAGCCTTTTTTAATTTTACTAAAGTTGTAGTTATTTTTCTATTCGGAAAAGGTAAATTATTAGCCTTTAAAAAAACGGTTTATTATTTTATTAATTAAGCGCAATAATATTAAGTTACTAGTAATTAATAATTAATTATACTTTTGTATTTTCTTTAGGTATAAAGCATATAAATCTTCCTACGAGTAACTTTAAAAGTTGACTATTCTTTGTAGTCGGTTTTTTAAGTAATTTTTAAATATATATAATTTTATTTTATTAAAGTTATAAATAAGATAAAACTTAATCGATGTTTTTTCCTTGAGGAGAGTCTCTTAGTTTTATTTCCCACATTTTAGAAATTTCGTTTTAAAGTTTTTTTAAATATATATTTAACGTCCCACATAAAGGAACGGCGCATACAAGCGAGCGGTGCACTTTTTGGCACTTCTCGGCCCGTCTCAACAATAAATTTAATTCAATTAACCCTAACGCAATAATTTAGTTTAAACTAATCGGATTTTTCGTTACTAAACGCCTTTATATCCTCCTTACAATTACGCGCATTATATTGAGGCTTATCGTAAACGCCACACTTTCGTTTTATTCCCAAAACCCTTTTACGACTGTTACTTTTAGTTATTACCAGCTACGATTATTTATTACTACTTTCTTTCGTAAATATAAAAACTTAGACCTTTTTATAAATAAATATCCATTTTTTTATAAAAAAAGGTTTTCCTATAATAGCATTAAACTACTTTTCGTTAAAAAATTAACCAATTTAATTATTTTATCGGCAAGTTACCTTAATAATTTCTATTTTTTTTTAAATAACACCTTTATCGAATCGCTCTAATAATATTTCTAACAATTTTCGCAAATGAAGAAACCACGGAATTAAAAAAAGAAATTGGTATAAATATAATAAAAATTTTTAATTTGGAAAAAATGCGATTAAATTCTAATAAAACAAATTCCGGTTTTACGATTACAATTTAATGTTAGCGGTTTTTATAATAATTTTAAACGCGTCGCAAAAACCGGCGATACAATCTTCCTTAGTTATATAAGTAACGTAACTTCGTATAAAACCATTAATATATAGCGAATAAACGTAGTTTAACAAAAAAAAACATACGTCGAAAAATTAAAATAAATAAAAAAAAAATCTGTAAGTATATAAAATATAATAATATCGTAATTAACGTAATACTTTTTAAATTTTATCGCTTTATAACTTACGTAATTATCGAAAATAAAAAAATACTTTAATTTTTTCGTACGTATTCGAATATTTTAATCTAAATCTTAAACTTATTTTAAATTTAATTTATTTATCGTTTAACTGTTATCGCTTATAATAACTTTTTAATTAAGTACAAATAAATTATTGGCGAATTAATAATAAAAAGTTTTCCTGGCAAAAATAATTAATAAAAATAAGGTTTAATCTTAAAAGTTAAGAACTTATATTATTATAAATTATTTCTAATTTTTTTAATTAATTTATTCAAATTTTTTACCTTATATAATATTAGTAATCATTATCTCGATTATTATAAAAAACCTTATTAAAATTCTACTGCGTTGAAATTATAAATATTCTTTTTCGTGATATCTTATTTTACGAATATAACCCGAATAACCTTAAATTATTTACAAAATAGTTTTGAATTTTCCTATAAAACGTTCTAATAATTTATTTTTCGATTTAAACGTATTTCGAATTTTTATTACCGTTTAACAAAAATTAAATACTTAATTAACCCCGATACGTACTATAGCGCGTTACGCAAATAACAAATTCGCCATATTTTAAACATGCTAACGCCGAACAAGAAACGTTCGCGTCTTTAATTAAAAATTTGTTCGATAATCGACTTTTTTTAATCGGCGTTAAATTTTGCGAATTAGGGATAATACCAGTTCGAACCCGTTTATCGTAATATCGAGCCCTAAAAGTAATATCGGCAACGTCATATATAAAACTAAGCTTTTTATAATTAGGGTTTGAATTTTATTTCTTAACCTAAATACTTAAATATGCCTTAAATACTTTTATATAACGTTTTATTACGTTATATCAAGAGTTACAATAATCGAATGCAGTAACCTGGCGTAAACTGTGTATTAATATTGAACTAGATTATAAACGTCTGGGCTAAGCTCCTGTTACATATCCAAACCCATGCTTTAAAAGCTTTTTCCAGATAAAGGGTATCCCAGGCTGCATCTTATAGCCTAACCCACCAGCCGTAAGCACCTTAAAGTACTAATTACCAATACGCTCTTTTACTTTAAGAGATATTGGTTACTGTATCCCTTGAAAATAATTAATTAAGTTTAATTTATATTCTTTTAAATTCTAAGTTCGTTACGAATTGTTCGAAATTAGCTTTATTTAATAATTTCGTAAACTTGTTCACTAGGTTATCCTTATTTTTTACGTATTAAAAGCAGATATTTCCCTTTTGTATTTCCTAATAGACGTAATGGTATTTTAACCGCATATGACTTTTTCTTTAAGTTATTTGAGTTTTTATTACTTATTTTAGCGTATTTATATTCTCTTTCAAAATGGGAATAGGGTTTTTCAGTATAACCTTTAACTCTATTAAAGAGTTTCTAAGTTTAATAATTTTAGGTATAAATATTCTTGCCCTTACGTATTTTGTTTTAATAATATATTTAGTGATAATATTATATAATTTCGAAAACTATAAAACGGATATTTTAATTATAAATTATACGTAACTTGTTGTAAATTTAACTAATTTATTATTTGTAAACTTTATATCCATTATTTCGAACAGGTCTAGTTCGTTATATTTCCGATACGGGCATTTTTCGTTTAACTTCCGGTACCGAAACGATAAATTTGTAATACTGTTTAGGTACCGTTATAATCGTTTAATATATTTTTGGTACCTTAGGAATAGGTTATTTATAAATTTAACCTAAGCTAACGCTGCAAACGATATATCCGGCTTATTAATGTAATTAAAAATGTTAAATTTCCTTATAAAGCTTACGTATTTAGAGGTATTTTTGTTAATTAACTATGTTTTTGTACTTTATTACGTATTACAAATAATTCTTAACAAATAACGTAAATTAATTCCGTATAACATTTAGTTTTAATAACCTTAATAACCTTTTAATATATTATTATTAATCCAATTTAACGTTTTCAGTAATCGAAAAAAGCATAATTCGTACGTTTAAATACTAATTAATATCCCTTAAGTTTTTAATAAGTACGTTATTAACAATTCCGTTAATTGCATTTTTTAAACGTTATAAGTTAAGGCCTATAAGTAGGAAATCGTCGACGTACGAAACGATAACGTTTTTTAACTTATCGTTACGGTAAATCGCGTTATTCGAAATTAATAAACGAATACCTTGTTTCGTTAATATCTTTTTAACTTTTTTCCATTAAGTAGTTCCGGTTTATTTTAATCCGTATAAACAATTTATTAATTTGATAATTTTTTTGGCGGGAAATTAATATTTAACTTTATCCTCTAGATATACGTCGAAATATCCTTTTAGCATGGGAAAAAATTTTATATACATATCCTTGTTTAGGTTACTATTAAAATACGTAATAACGAAATCCATTTAAATTATGTACTAACCTAAGGCTATAATTATTGCCATTAACATTTTCCGGTAAATAACTTTTGCAATATTAGTTATTTTATCGTTATAATTAATACCTTTTTATTAAATAAAGCTTTTAGCGTAAATACGGACCTTGTATTTTTTTTAGCTTTCTTATGGACGTATACTTTTTTTTCAGCACCCATTTAACGTTTACTAGGTATCTATAGCCCTTATTATCTATTATGAAACAAACAATTCCGCATTAAAGGTTCTTTCTAATTTTAATAAAAATATCTTTAAGTTATATTTCGCGTTCTAGGTTTTTTATTACTTTTTTTAGTAACGTGCCGTTATCCATTACAGCGTATAACCTATAGCTGTTTTCATCATCAACATCAGTCAATAATAAGTAAAACGGGTCGTAATTTTTTAAATTATCGCCCTTTTAGGTTAAAACTAGCTTTAGCTTACGCATTAGCTCTGGGATTTCGTCCGGGGTTTCCAGGACGTACAGCTTAGAGATTATCTTTTTCGGGTGTCCCTTCTTACGTTTAATTTGCCATATTTCCTAGTCCGTATCGTCCTTTAAAACGACGTTATAATCCTTGTTTTATATTTCAACGCCTTATTTCTGGCTCTAACGGTATCTTAAACATTTTTATACAGGTTACAGGAATAACCGAATAATATTCTTTAAGTTAAAGGGCTATCCTTGTTTTTCCAAATCGTTATAAATAATAATATACGGTATTATTAGTAATCTGCTACCCTTTAACCGTTATACCTTATAATTATGTATACCTTAATAACTTAATAATATTTTTTTATTTTACGGGCTGTTAATTTTTTTAACTTGGTCTTATAATTTTTATCAATTAATAAAAGTAATACGGAATATTAGTAAAAAATAAGTTAAATATTTGTCTAAAATAATGTTCCCGGATGTTATTATTATAAAAAGTTACGATTTTATCTTTTATAAGTTATTATACGGATAGAAAGTATTTTTACTAATCGAAATTATAATATTAATATGGAAAATTATAATATAAGAATTTAATATTCCGAAGGAAAGTTTAATCGCGTAAAAAATTAGGTTAATAAAACATAAAACCGATAATGTTATTAAGGTAATTAAGGTAATTATTACGTAATACGATAACGTTATTTAATTCGTTAATTAAAAAATTAAAATAAGATAAAAATATAACTTTTAGAAACTGATAATTTCGTATTGTTATATAATATATTGGGATATATTAATATATCCAAAAGGACGAAATTTAAATACTGGTAAATAGGATCGTAATTAATTAATACTATTCCTAGTTAAAGTATTTATCGTTTAAAAGAAATTAAGGGAATATTCTTACTTAGGATTTTTCTTACTAACAAATTATGATAATTCGTTAAAAATAAAAAAGGGGATTAAAGACCGATTAATTTGTAAAAGGATAATTAAACGAAATAATTATTTAATAAACCCGATTAATTAAATAACTTGTTAAACGAAATGATTGGTATAAAAGTTAAGTTATTAGAAGATTAGTAATTTCGGATTATTAAATTTATTAAAACGAATATTAAGGTTGAAATATTAAATAAATAATGTGAAAATTACGTAATATGAAACTATAACGTTATTTACGAAATTAATAAATCGGATAAAAAAAGAAAATTATTATAGTTACTCGTAAAATACTAATATATAAAAGAATTTAACAAGATTTCCGTTTTTATTTATTTTTTAAAAATATTAATACGTTAAAACTTTTTATTTAAGGCGTTTACTAAAATATTACGATTTGTAGTTTTATAAATATAATTAGTAAAATTGCTTTAAATTAAACGTTAAAAAGATTTCTTATCGATATTTTAATATAATAAATAATTTAATTTATTAATATTTAACTGGATTTATAGTTTTAGTAATAATCGCGCCTGGAATCTTTCGAATTAATTATTTCGGACTATATAATTATTATAGAAATTTTTAGGAAAACCCGGAATCGATACGTAACTAAAAAATAAGAATATTTTACGTACGCCTGGTATTTCGGAATTATAATAACGTTTTTCGTAAAATTCATAAAGTATCAAATTAAATATTTCGAAAATTTAGATAAATAACTTATTAACGTATCTAAAACTTTTAACGAAAAGTACTATAAGTTAACCTAAAAAATTAACGTAAGTAACCTTAATACATATAATATTTATCGGAAACTTATTTTTAAAATCTAATATCCTAATAATCGGAAATTATTTACTAACAATTCCTTAAAAGTTTTTACCGGTAATTTGCTATTTTAAGTATTAACCCATAATAAGTTCCGAAATAAAGGCGATAAATATAACCTTAAGTATTTATTATTAATTAATTTAGCAATCTAAAATATATAATTATATATATATATATATTACCTTAAAATATTTAATAATAATATAAATAATAACCGTATTATTATTCTAAATATTAACCATATCTTATATAATATTAAAAAAGTATTTAAAAAAACTTTAATTAACCGGTATTTACATATAAAGCCGGGAATTTATTAATAATCTTTTTCGTAAAAATCGGTAAATCGGAAAAAGGAAAAAGTTTTTTACCCTTAATTCAAGGTATCGGCACAACTAGTTAACGTCTTTAAAAAAATTACTTTACGGTACCTAAAATTTTGGACGTTACGGGATTACTTTTAATTAATAATTTAATACGTTAGGATATTAGCGATTATAGATAATTTATAATAAGTATTTTAACAGAAAGTCGTTTATTACCTAAAGTGGTAAAAATAAATCGGTACCTAAATTAAAAAATTAATTTAATTATACAAATATCATGGTATATAGGATTTTAAAATTTGCAGATATCATAAATATCGATCGAAAATTCATTATTACATTGAAAATATAAAGTTAATAATATATTTGCTATGTTAATAATAGGCTTAATACACGAAAAAAGGTAAAAAGTAAGATATTATAATAAACGGTTATAAAATAGTGAAAGTTTTAAAAATTTCAAATATGCTTAATTTTAGAACCGATAGTAATAGCCTGATTATCGTCGTCTTTAATTAAAAAATATATTATTAACCTAATTATATTTTTAAGATTTATATTAATATAAAAACTTTAACGTTTGGAAGAAATAAATAATTTAAAACTATTTATAATAAACTGATTAAATAACGTAAACTAATAAATAAGAATGAGTAAATGAGAATATAAATATATTTAAGATATATAATAAAGGTTATTAATAAAATAATGTAAAATTATAAAAGTTAAAAATTAGAAAAGTACAAAAATTAAATAATAGTAACCGATTAATTGCAAACGATAACGTTTTACAGCATTTTTCTTAATAATATCGAACGGAATTTCCTGAAATTTCCTCGGCGCATAAAGATTTCGGTAAAAAACTATTAGGTACATTTCGTAATTTATAAATTAACTATAGCGAACGTTTAAAAATTACAAATTTAACGGTTTCCGATATACATAATTTCTGCAATTTATATCTATTTATACATTTATATTTTTATCCTTAATTTTCTTCTTTACTTATTACGTATTTACATTATTTTTTATATATTTTAACATACTTATTATTTTCATTATATCTATTATAATTTTATTATTATTTAAAAAGCTTTAAAACGATTACAAAATAATAGTTTCAAATGACACCCTAAAAAACTTAATTTATCCCGATTTAATAATTTTAGTAAAATTGCTAATATTCGACTTATTTTCATTACCGAATTCGAAAAAATATTACGGAAAATATATTATAGCTATTCGCTTATATTTAATATACTCATTTTTTCCGCACTTTATCAATTACCTTTAACTAATTTATACTTATTACCCTGTAAGATACGGATAAAAACCGCTTTAAGATAAATTTAAAATATTATTACAATTTGTGGATAATCCGGATTTTTAGCATTATACTGTTACTGGATTATTTTGGAAGCCCTTTATATTTATTTAAGACGAAAATTCTCTTTAATAAATAAATATCATTAAGTTAACATCTATAATCGCCCGTAAGGTAGCTAAAGAAAAATCATTATGTATATTTAAAACAGGTTAATTTGTATACCGAAATTATTATATTCTTATAAAATAAAAAATGAAAACCAAAATCCGAAATTTCGATTTAAACTTTATTTAAAGAATAATATACGACCTTATCCCGGTTAATAATATTAAAAGCATTAGGTATTAAATTAAACTTTTACATATACGAATTAAACGTACTTTACTGGTATTCGATACTTGTCCTTTAAATAATCGGTGTAGAAAAATACTTAAATTTTACCGACTAAATTAAGAATAAACTAAATTCGATAATCCGCCCGTATAAATAAATAAAGTTAGGATTCTAAAATAACAATATAATTAAACATAGGGGTTTTAAGTAATATACGTATTCCTTTTTATTTTACGAAACCCTATATCATAAGAAAAACCGAGTATGATTAATAAAAATTTAATTAAACTTTATTAAATAAATTATCCGATTATATTTAGATTTAAATGCTAAAAAACATAATAAAAACGTACTGGCAGGATTTTAGCCTAACAAATTTTTTTTTCCTATTATTAAAGACTTTCCAGAATTAAACAAATTTAATAAAAATACTTGCGCACCCTAATTATTACAAGGTAACTTCGAAATAACGTCCAAAACGTAATATAATATCGAGATAAAATACGTACCTTATCTACCATTTGGTAATTAGCGTACTTAAGCCATATTAGACGGAGCTTATACGGCACGGTACCGCTAAGTAGGTAATACGTATAAAATAGCTGGAAAACGTCCATAATTATACTTTGTCCTAAAATGGCCGGGCTGGAAAAAGTATAAGAAATCGATTAATAATTAATAACCTAAGGATTAAATATAAAAAGAACGAAAAAAAGCGTTATAATATAAGGATTTAGCAAAAGAGTGAAAGCCGAATGCTAAATTAAAAATTTTAAAGAATAAACCGCGTTGATAAAAAAAGGATTAATTAAAAAGTTATATTTATTTAACGTTTAGTCCGGCGTTAGGTTTTTATCATTTCTTACGATATATGAGCAGTTGAGGTGGTTTTCTGAAAGGGCTTGGTTTGTGGCCCTAGGATTGCAGGAACAAAGCAGGAAGCAGCTATATATGGCTGCTCTCCCCCTCCCCCCAGTTGCAGATGAGTAGTTAACCAGGAATTAAGACACCAACCCACAGGTTAAGTACAACACATCTGCCGACACGATAAAACAAAAACGTTTTTTATCGTAAAAAGAAAGCTTAATATAAAATAAGGTATTACGTCTATATTTAATTTCGGCTAATCAGTTAGTCTGGATCTTACATATATATTAAAACGTTTTTTTTGTCATAGGTTTAACTCTAGGCCATTTCCACTTATCACGTTACAGATATACAGCAATTGCTAGGTTCAACACCATGAATATATTCGTTGACTTTTCCCATCAACCCTTACCTAGATAGTGTTTTGCTCAGAGAATCGACACTGATCAGGACTGAATCTCCCTGGCCCATTTCAATACAGCTAGTAAAATCTTTAAAAAAAACTGTCTTTAAACGGACCGAAACAGAACTTAAGTAAGTTAAATCACATAATATAACTCGGAAAAGCTTTAGGAAAGCTCGAGGGAACGTATGTAATAAAACAATATAATTTTAAAAAGTTTAAAAAAAGGCGAAAAAACGATTATAATAAAGTAATATAATTTTAAAAAGTTTTATAGAAATGTAAAAAGGTTATAAAAGAATATATACGTTCGTTACCCCGTAGGTAAAAAGCGATAACCTACAATATAACTTCGTTATTTAAAATACCCTTAATATTACGAAACGTAACTAAGTTATTCTTTATATACTCAGATTCCCACAGTACTTCTGCTAACATAAACCCGTACGTTTAGGTTTAATAATTAGTAACTAGCCTAGCCGTCACAGTTTTAAAAAACCCTTTTCTCGTCGTATTATAATAACAATCCTCCCGCCTTACCCATTTTAAGACTATCCTATAGGTATTAAAGTTTAAACCTTATTTTATTAAAGTGTTTTATAGCCTTTCTTGCTACAATTTTAACATTTATCATAACGCGTATTTTGTTATTAAATGGTTTTGATATTTATAAATATTAATTCCGTTTAATAAAACGTATTACCCTTTCAGAAAACGTTAATATTTACCGAGTATTTTGGCGTATTATTACTTCGAGTACTAGTTTTTAAAGTAAATCGTCCGCGTTGTTCTTATTGTCGTTCGTATTATCGATTATCAATTTTTATTATTCTCGCGATATTCTTATTAAATATAGCAGATCATGGTAATTTAATAATTTTATAGTTTATATTATTCTTAACTTTTTTATAAAATATATTAATTAAATTGTTTCTCTTCTTATCGATCTATCCGGCTTTAACTAAAAGGTTTTTAAAAGTCATAACATACTTCGATATTGTTTCTTTCTATTAAAGTTTTTATAATTAGTTTTAAGTTTTTCCTCGAAAATATTATATAGTAAGAAAAACTGATTAATACCTGCTTTTCTATCATTTTCGGCGTTGCTTAAATAATTTCTAAGGATAGGTTCGAACTAATACAAGGTATCCCTCTTAAGGAAAGCTAATATTGCAAGAGTTTAATCCGCGAGGTTACTAAAAGTCTCAGAACGTAGGTATTGGCGTATTTAAATAAAAGAATTTTAAACATTCCTTTTTGTACTCTATAACTCCGATTTTCTTACCTCAATGGTTATTATATTAGTCTAAATATTAATAACTTTAGTTCTACCTCATAATTATTTAATTTATTTTTTTAAGGCCTGGACTTTAGCCCGGGACTATTACATGCTTATAATCTAAGTATTAGTTAATATCTTAATTAAAGGTATCACTTAAAGTTTAACGATATTATTTAAAAAAGCTTATAACGTATAACGGTTAAATTAGTTAATTAATTATTAAACTTAAACGTACGAGTTTATATTAATAGGAGTATGTTATTTTTTATATAATAAAAAATAATTTAATTAAGTTCGTAATATTAAAAGAAATTTAAATAACGAACTAGGATTAGAAATTATGGTTATCTAACTAACGTAGTACATAAGTCGGCTACACAAGTAAGTTGGTTACTTTTTGGTACCTCGCAACAACTAATCCAAACAACTTAACTATAACAGATTTAATTAATTTAATTAACGGTATTCTTTTTCGCTAATTATATCTACAGCTTTTAAACTAGTGTACGTATTATTCAAGGTTTATTGCGGACCTTATAATCCTATTTTGTTCCCTTAATTCGTATACAACGGCTATTATTACTAGCCGTTAATAACGTAGTTCCACCACCACCTTCTTTAACGTTTAAAAAGTTTGTTTATTTTATATTATAAGTATTTTTTTGATTGAAATTTTTTGTTTTAACACTTTATATACGTAGGGTCGAATTGCTGCTCCGATAAATCTTATAATACCGCGACACGCCCCTTTGACGCGCTCTAAAACAAAGCCCTATAGCCTTGCCTGATAACCTTATAACGTGCCTGTTAACGTTTTTAATGCAACGTATTTTGCGAATATTTTTTACGTATTAAAGCCGGACAAAAAATACTCGCATATATGGGTTGGGAATTTGGTTAGTAATCGATTTTTGTCGGTCGGCTTTAACTTTTACGAATTAAAGGTGATATTAACTTGGACGCGTTAAAAAAGTGGTCTGTCGCATACAGGTTAACAGAAGAGAATGGCAATATACGTCCGCGGTAAGCATTAATATAATGGATGTATTTATTCCAAAGTTATGTATACGGCTAGCGATAAAAAAATACGGTTGATTTAAATTAGGGAGATATGTTAAAGTTGAGTTATTTGGATTAGTTGTTACGAGATGCTAAAAAGTGACCGACTTGCTTATGTAGTACGTTATAAAATTTAACTAAATATATATATTATAATTTTGGCTTAAAGTGTTTAACCGCCTTAAACTTTAAACTTTTTAATCCTCTTAGTTACTTTTTGCTTTAAACGATTTAAAGCGCTAAGCTTTTTAAGTCTTTTAAGCCTGTTACGTAACGTTTTAACCTAAGTTAAAGCTGGCTCCCTTATCGTCCCGACCGTTAAAAGAAGGGCTACAACTATTAGGTTATAATATTTACGTTTCGTAATACTATAAATATATAAAGTAACGAAATTATATTAAAAACTATCATCATTTACCTTACAGAATTACAATATCATATATATTATCCTAGCTTTATTAACCTATTACTATTACCTTAACAATCCGGCTTATTAGCTTACTACTAGTAAGTTGGTAATATATTATACAATCTAACCTATTAAGTTCTTTACCTTTCCCGCTATAACCATTTTCGAACGCTGCAGCGTGTTCGGTTATAATAACAACGTATTAAAAGCAGCAGATCTAACGCCTTTGAAATAAACGATTAAATATATAGGCCGTTAAACAGTTTTAATAAATTAATTAATATTATTAATCCATTCGCTAAGAGGGGATAATATAAAAAGCCTTGGAATCACCGGCTCACCTTGGTTAGCCAAAAGTATATAGAGCCATCCGCCCTTGGCAAAGTATATCACATAAGTCAGACCCCCAGTTAACGCACCACCCCCTCAACGCCCCACCGAATTTTCGAGATACCTAACGTACTGACCCTAACTTTAAATATATATATATCTATCAAAACAACGTATTTTTAAAAACCAAATTATACTTTTTTAATCTCCAAAATTAGGCGATTTTAACGATATAGGCCTTACCGCTTAATTACGTATTATTAAAGCGATTAACGAAATCGCAAATAAAAGGTTTATCCGAACCGCCTTTAAGTTATACTAAATCGAACGTATTTATTTTCGTCGCAAAATTAAAAATATACAAACCCGGAAAAAACGTAACGAAAACCGTTAAAAAATACCTAAAGTCCTAAAAAACTATTTAGTTAAATAAGTCGTAATCCAAAATTAACTTAAATATGCTCCTTTTTATTCTCGATTCCGTACGTACGCGTAATACCTTTTTATCAACTTCGGTAATCGCGAAGAGTTAAGAAAAAAATAAATAACGCGATTTTTTTAATATAATTACGAAATTAAAACTTTTAAGGGTTAAGTTATTAATTATCGGCGTTTAAACGGGGTTACCGAAATTATATATACCGTATTATTTAACCGCTTAACCTTATCGGAAATACGGAAAATACATTTCCGGAATAAATATAACGCGGATAAGTTCGAAATAATAAAAAATATAAAATAAAACTTTTTCGTATTTGGTAAAACTTTTAAAAATTTTATCCTTTTAAAAAATACTTTTTAACGCGTTTAAATATCCGCTATAATTTATATTAACGTAAATAAACGCGTTTTTTTTCCGTTAATTATATTTAATAACGTTAATGTATAATAATAATAGTTTTCTAATACGGAAAACCAACTATATAAAAATTAATATTTTACGACATTTTTAAATAACTAAACTAATACCGATATTAAATTAAAATAATTACGAAAAATATTTATCCCTTATACCAAACCCGTTAACCCGCGGAAATAAAAACTTCTTATTATCGACGGCCATAACAACCATACTATTAAAAAATTTATATGAACTTACTTAATTAACAAAATCTACATCGTTTTCTTATTTTTATATTTAGCGTACGTATGGCAACCGCTTAATATAGGTATTTTTTCCGTCCTAAAACGTA
This sequence comes from Monosporascus sp. GIB2, assembly GCA_004155935.1. Classification (NCBI taxonomy): domain Eukaryota; kingdom Fungi; phylum Ascomycota; class Sordariomycetes; order Xylariales; genus Monosporascus; species Monosporascus sp. GIB2. The sequence goes on from QJNV01000054.1 coordinate 166,748, forward strand.
AGTATTATTATTAATTCCGGAAACGCTATTACGGAAAAGTTTCAGAAATAACAAACAAAATAAATTTCCTATAAACGTTCGCCAAAATTTGAAATAAAATTATAAAGGTTTTGCAATATATTAAAACAAGTTTTAAAACTTTAAGTATATAACTTATTAATCGGAATAAAACTTTAAAAAACTTATATATAAAAAAAACGAAAAACCGGAAAATAAACCGGCTATAAAGTTAACTACCATCCTATAATACTCCGATTTTCTCGAGCTAATCGCTTTAATAAGTTTTAATACGCCTAAATTATTAAAAAATCTAAAAAATTTGGAAACAACCTTAATTAAGGCCAACCCAACTTTCGGGAAATTTACCATTCAGTTACTATTTCGCAAAATGCGTAAAACACTTAACGTATTTAACAACGAATTAACCGCCTTCGAAAATTATAATAGCTAATTAACTTTAGCCCTTAAAAAGGTACGTCCGAAAAAACTAAAAAAAGTAAAAGCTAATCCTAATTAAAAATTCGTACAATTAAAAAACGTTAAATAAATAAAAGCCGGGCTAAAAAATAAAGCGCAAAAACCCTTTTCCGTTACTCCGCAAAACAAAGCCCAAAATAAAAAAAAGGAAAAAAACAAATATTATATTGATAATCCTAATTATATAATAATAAGATTTCGTAAAAAACCGAAAGGGGTTGCTTAATTGGTTATTAAGTTATTAATTTTTAAAATATATAAATAGTTTGGCGATAACCTCAAATTGGGGGTGGGGCGTTGAGGGGGTGGTGCGTTGACCGGGGTTCTGACTTAAAGGAGATCATTTTACAAATATACCAGGGCGCATTATTGTAACGATAGAGACGCATAATGAACTCATGCGGTTTCAAGTAGGAGGATAGGCGGCTACAAGACCTGATTATAAAAAGGTTGAGCATTTTTAGTTCGCGATTTATGCTCGTCCTTCGCTCGGCTAAGCTTCGATTATACACGAGGCGTCCTTGCCCCTAATTCACGAGCCCGCTCTATTAGACGAAAGCCTGTGCAACAGCGCCCCTACTTCCCATCCAGTAGCTATAGGGCGGTAGAGATTCCCACTGACTGCCTTACACCTCTGTAGACTTGTTCCGGGATTCAGAACATTCTCGACATCCAGCGTTATCCACCGTGCGGTCCGGCTGACTAGTACTACATGGATCAAAGAAAAATTGGGCGTTGACTGGCGTAGCATTGAGAATGTCATCGATCCCGAAGTCCGGAACGTGGCGTGTCTGCACGCCGTTAGCTGAGTTCGTGCCGTGATTGAGAGTTGCCGTGTCCTGCGAAATATCCGCCGAGAAAGGACCTGATGGGGGCCAGCTCAATATAGTAGCATCACTAAGCCCCTGCGTTTCTGCGATAGCCTGAACTTGAGCCTCTGGCTCAATTTCTTCTTCTTCTGCCACGGTCTGTGACATAGGGTGCTCACTGAACTGGCGGCTGCCAGATCTCTCGACTGAAGTCTCCAAAGACAACCCTGTTTGGTGTGACCACTCGCCCGTATGAGCTAAGTGAGACCTCATAGCTTCACCTCCGTTATTTTCACCCGAAGTATGTGGATTTTGTGAGAGGCTCGATGTCCATCTGTGAGTGATTTCATGTAGGCCCTCGGAAATCGCCACATGAAGTAGTGAGTCTAGATAGCGTTCTTCGTTTGGAGTATCAGCTGGGATTCCTAACGACCTTAAGTTGTTCGATATGACTACGCCCGAGTCAGTACATATGCTGGAGGAGAGTATGGAGGGATTCTGAATCGTTCCCCGTCATATCTGAGGAGCTAAACTCCTACGTTATGACGCATCATGCATCCCTTCAACTCTATGGCTATAAGGTAAAATGAAGTAGGAATAACATACTACCAGGGCCTTCTGCGAGCATCATATCTTGGAACATTTCCAGCTCGACTGTCAAATCGGTATTGACGTAGGCCGATCGTGGCCTAGGTTCGTGCTCTGGAAACAGAATGTCGAAGATGGTGAACCATTGGTTTTCCAGGGTCATCTTAGGAGATAGTCTCTGACGTAGTCGATTGTCATGGGTCCTAGTTACGCCTTCAGGGATAGGACCCCGACGAGGAGGACAGACGATGCTCTCCGCGTGATGATTCAATGCATCATCTGTTTCGAAAGTATCTTTACATCGCGGACAGTAGAGCGGAGCCTGATGGTAACGACAGAGATGTTGCTTCACATCTTGAATTCTCTTAATCGTGTGGGAATAACAGCGCCGATACTTTAAGGGGTCCTTTTTGGCAAACGGACATGCTAGCGACGGTGTGCGGCCTTCGAATTCAGACTGCTTAGGATTCCTGGTCCGCCTTTTACGCGGGTCTCTTCCATCATCTTCCCCATCGGCGTCGTCATTGTCCCGCTTTGCGGGACTTTTTCGCTTTGTGCTCCCATAATGACTAGTCTTATTTGTATGGGACGATGAGCTTCCACTAGAACCAGAACTCCCATCATGCGGCCGTTGCTTCCAAGCCTGGTATGCAAGGATGGCTTCCCGCACAACTTCTGACTTGGCGAGAAGGAAGGGATGGGCTTCATCTAAAACTGGAACTTCCTCAGAAAAGTCAGACACCCAGAGTGACTCCTCATCAGACGAAGAATATTCTTGAGAAAGGGACTCTCCTTCATCCAGAGGATCAGGGTCCTTGTTATCCCCCTCGGCGACAGGAAGAGCAGTGGAGTCCGTTTGCAACTCTGGTATGGCTCTTGAAAGGTGAAGGCCGTTCGGTCGACCGGGGTCTTCGTTGAAAGAGGCGGAGAACCACTGGTGTCTCCAGTATCCGAACCCCAGAAGAAAGTCATCTATCGCATCTGGGTTATATCTCTTCAGCTGAGGTGTATCCGAAAGCCTGCTTTCATGCGCCGCCAGATGAGCACGGACAATGCCACCATCATGGCGTATTGAATGACCCAAGAAGACACTGTCCGTATCTCTCGGACTCTCCTCGGTGTGACCAGACTTAGTGAGGCTAGGAACGGATTCCAAGATACTCCCAGGTGCGTGAGCGATGGAGGTAGAAGCATCGGCTTCAACGTCGGCAAGGTTCACAGGGTCCAGGCGCCAGGTAGGCACTAATCCCTCTTGACACGCATCCGCAGACTGTGGCGGTAACCAGCAACCCGTGTCTTTGAGTAGCTGTAATAGTGTGTCCGTCGGAAGTACATCATCTGAATGTTCCTGGCTTGTGAGCGGCTCAAGGCTTCCTTCTTCTGGCATAGAGGTCCCGCTGAGATCGGGTTCGGAGCTGGCTTCTGCCTTCATCGAGCTGGTCTCACTTCGTACGCGGCTATCTTCTGCTTCCCAGGTGAAACTGGGCGATATGACGAAGGATCCATCAGCTCTAATTTCAAATTTGGAGACTACCATTGGCACTCCGGTTTGAATAGGAATTGGTGATTCTTTGGCCGACTGCTTCCTAGGCAAGGGTTTCATGCAGAACATTGTCGCGCATTAGATGATTATGTCTCTATGGGTCCAAACTATAAGATCAATATGCTTTGAGATTTCCATCTTGGGTCCAAATTGTGCGTTGCGTTGTACGAAGCGGATGTAGTGGTCTATGGCTGAGGAAGCTAACCTGACAGCCGAGCGCACAATTGTGCGCTCGCGACTGCACTGCAATTGAGTTCTCACTACACCCAGGCTAAATTTTCCGCCCATGAGCCACCCACGACAGGAAAACGCTACCCACGAATAGGTATTCCGTTTCATATACTTAACCTAAAAAACATAGTATTACGGATCCTTACTTATTATTGCGTCTATACATTCGGAGTTAATTATAATTCTTTTATTATATGGAAATTTTATATTTACTACATATATGTTTAATATAAAAACCCCGATTCGTTATCGTGTTCAAAGATACTGGGTAAAGTATCTACCGTGCGAATTGCATCCTGTAATAATTTTCTGTGCATTTGGCTTAGCCTGGAGAATGCGCCTTGAACTTATAAGGATTTTACATTAATTCCGTTTGTTTTTATTAAAAATAATTTACGTAATAAAATTCCTTAATACCCTGGTATTATTCAAATTATAATAAGATAATAAACTGTGACGGCTAGGCTAATTAACCAACTGTTAAACCTAAGTCGACGGGTTTATGTTGGCAAAGTACTGTGGGAATCTAAGCAATAAAGTAACAAAATAACTTAATTACGTTTCGTAATACTAAGGGAGCCTTAGGTAACGAAGTTATATTAAAAGCTGTTATTATCTAGCTATATGATTACAGGCGTATATATCCTTTAACTACTCTTTTTTGATCCGATAGAATAATTCGGATTTTTTCGTTTAAATACATATTATTCCTTTCTGATCCGACGGAATAATTCGGATCCTTTAATTTAGATATATATTTTTATTTCGTACTTAACTTATTTGGGTTTTGTTTTCGGTTTTAACGTAACCGTTTCCGTAGTTTTTATTAGTTAATTTATAATACGATTTTTTTTTTCTTAAATTTTCGTCCCGAAAATTTTGCTTAAAATAAATTTATCCGTATTTATTATATTTAACCGTATTGTTAAATTTCGTAAATAACGTGTTCGTAAAAAAAAAGTATTTTTTAAATGCGATTAACGAAAAAAAAAAAAGGTATTAATTTATTTCGTTACAAATTCCGGTTTTGAAGTTATATTTTATATACCTTATTTTCGCGCTGGTAATAAATACGTTATGTCCGATAACGTATTTCGTTACGATAATTACATTCGTAAAAAACGGTATTATAACGGTTCCGGTATTTTTTTAATTTTTTTGAATAATATTAATAATAAAATAAAGCGTTTAAAAACAAAAAAAGCATTTATTCGTTAGTAATTACGTAATACGCGAAACGAACTGGAAATTATTTTAAAACGTTTAAACGAAATTTTATTTCGTTTAAATTAATTCCGTATTTAATAAAAGTTTTTTCGCAAAAAAGGGGTTAATATAATTAACCGAAAGTTGCAATTTTTGGATAAATTAAAGGAATAAGAAAAAACGGAATATCTTATTACTAAAAAGTAACGTTTAAAAGCATTTTTACTTATTACGACTTTTAAATAGTTTTTACCCGACGGATTTTTTCTTAATTTCGATTAGGAATTTTTCCTATATGGTATTATTAATAAAAATGTTTTAACAAACGTTAAATGCTGGTTAAATTCTTAGCGGGTTTTTAGGACGTTTTTAAGTTTGGATATTTTTTCCATTTAATTAGGTATTAGGTAAGTCCGTTGATTTTTTGCATATTTAGGATTTTTTTTATTTCGTATTTTTAATTATTTTTTATTTTTATTTTATTTTGTTTGGTATGTACTTTAATAATATCCGTAGTTAATTCGAATAAAAATATATGAAAAATTAAATAAAATTTAATTTTAGGTAATAGGTTTAAATGGTAATTATTATTTAAAATTTTTTTAATAATTTTGTAAAAGCCGATATATTTAAAGTCGAGTTTTTTGTTAAATTGTTTTATTTGGATGTTTTTGGTAATTAGGTAAACCATATTTTTTTCCGAAAAGGTTAATTTTTTTAACCGTTTTTGGTTATAATATTTTTTTATTTGATTTCGTACGAATTCGAATTCCGTTTTTATTTTTTAATATAATTATTTAAGTTATTCCGTTATAAATATAGTTTTAATATTAAATAATTTTTTTTTTTATATTTTTTTATAAATTTTTAGGGTAAATCCAAAATTAATTATAATAAGTATAATTTTAATATTTTCGTAGTAATTAATATTATAAATTATTTAAACGATTGGTAATTTTTTAACTTAATTATTTTATTCGTAATTAATATAATATCGTAAATATGTTTTTAAAATTTAATTTTATCGTTTTGTTTAACCGTTTATTTATAATTTAAATATATTAAATAATTTATAGTTTAATTTAATTTGTATTATTAAGTTTTGCCAAAATTTTGAAATAAATATAGTGTTTTTATTTAAGATAATTTTATATGGTAATTTATGTATGTTAAAGATATTTTTAAAAAAGATATATATTATTTATTCGGTATTTGTATTTTTTTTATAAAGTAAGAAATAAAAAAATTTGGTAAATCGATCGACGATTACAAAAATGTTATCGTAATATATGCCCGTAATTAAGTTTTTTAATAAGAAAAGTTTAATAATAAAATTTATCGTTATAAAATTTTATAATCGTATCGTAATTGGTAATAATTAAAGTTTTCCGTAAGGTTTATATCGTAATATCGTAATTTTCCGGTATAAATTATATTAGCGTATAATTTTTTAAATTGTTTTTTTTATTTTTAAAAAACGATAAAATCGACGTAATTTTTTTAAAGTTTTATTAATTTCGGAGTACTCGTATAATGCATATTTATGTATATTTCGTATTAAATATTTTTTATATTTTTTTGGAATTTAAACGAATAATAAATTATTTTGGTTTTATACGTATATGTTAAAATTTCGTATTATTTAATGTAATTTTGGTAATATTTTTATAATAATAGCGATTTATCGTAAACGTAGGTATTTTTTTATCGTTATGTCGAATATTACATAATTAATTTTAATTAATTTTTTTTTAAGGTTTAATCGTTTATTAAAAACGTTTGTTTTATCGTTTTTTAAGCTTTTACGGTAAATAATAATAAAATCGTATTTCGTTAATTTTTACGTATAATAAAATTATCGTATTATAAGTTTTCTGGTTGTAATAAACCGGGTAAAATTTTTATAATCCGTATAAACTTTAATTTAATATTAATTATTTTTAAAAAAATGTTTAAATTTGCGAAACGTTTTAATAATAACTAGAAATTTTTTATTAAGAATAACGTAACGAAATTTTAATTCTTATAACTTATAAGAAAAAAAAGTAATAAGATGTAAAATATTTTAATTATTTCGTTATCCGATTATTACGTTTAAAATATAATTTAACGTATCGGTTTTTAACTTTATTAAGCGATTTAAGTCGTATATAATTAATACCGGTTAATTAGTAATAACTTTTTTAAATTGTTGGAAAGTTTTTTTTGTTTCGGGTGTTTATTAAAATTTTTGTTTTTTTCGTATAAAAATGTTAAAAGATATAATTATCCGGTTAAAATTTTTGATAAATTTTCGATAATAATTAGCAAATCCAAAAAAAACTTATATTTCCTTAATTATAATAAGCCGCGTTTATTTATGTATTATAGCGATTTTTTTAAGGTTTATTTTAATATATCCGGAAATAATAATATATTTTAAATATTTAATTTTTTATTTATGAAATTAATTTTTTTCTATATTAATTAATAAATTAACGTTTTAAAATAATTATAATATTTTGTAAACGTATTTTTTATGTTATTTCTTAATTTTTGAAAAAATAAGAATATCGTTAAAGTAATATACGACAAAAATATTAAAATATTTTTAAAAAATATAATTAATTATACGTTAAAAGGTGGTAAATACGTTAATAAATCCCATAAAGGTAATAAAGTATTTATAAAAGCCGTATTTAATTCGGAATGTTATTTTTTATTTATAACTTTTTTTAATTCGGATTAAGTTATATTTATTTTTAAAATTTAAAACGGTAAATTATTAAATTTTATGAAAACGATTTTTTATTTTATTAATTAAAGGTAATAATATTTAATTTTTAATAATAATATTATTAAATTATTAATAATTCATAATTAATCGAAATTTGCCGTTTTTTTTTAAAACAAAAAATATGGGATAATTAATTAATAATTTAAATAATCGGATTTATTTTTTTTTAAATCGGTCCTTTAAATATTTTCGAAATATTTATAACTTTATTTTATTAAGGTTATAAATAGGATAAAATTTGGTGGATATTTTTTTTTAAGGATAATTTTATAATTTTATTCGTTATATTTAAATAATTTCGTTTTAAGTTTTTTATTGAAAAATTTCTTATATTTATAATATTGCGGTAATATATTAATTAATTTTTTTAATTTAAAGGCTAGTTATTATAAATCGTTATTTAATTATTATAACTTTATTTTAATAATAACAATAATACGTCGAATTTTTTTATAATACCTTTTTTTTTTTAATGTCGTTTTTTTATAAATAGTAAAATTTTTATCGTATTTTTATGCCGATATTTGTCGTTATTTTCGATTAAGTGTTAAAATTTTTGTTTTTTTTCCTAATATTTATCGTTAAGCCGTAAAAAAAATTTTATTTAATTAATTACCTAATCGATTAAAAAGTTATATTAACGTAATTATATTATTTTTAAAATTATATCGTAATTTTTTAATAATATAATATCGAAATTAATAATTATATATTGTTTTAATGTAATAATTTCGAAATAATTAATTTCGCGTATAATTTATTTATTATTATAAAAAAAAGGTTAACTTTTGGTAATATTCGTAATATAAAAATCCTTCTTATATTTCCATAATAATTTAAAACGGTTAATTATTTTAGGCGTAATATAATTACTTTCCAAAACTCCGTTATCCACCATAACGGTATATTAATATATCCCAATTCGTATTTTCAATATAATGGGGTTTTTTTTACCTTTTATTACTATTAAAGCCTTTTTAAGAAATTCCGGTTAACTTTTAAAGGTCTCGTTTTTTTACGGTTTTTTTATAAAAGGCGTAATACTTTTAGGTAATCTTTTTCGATTTGTCGTATTTTTTTTTAAAAATTTTTAATCTGGTTTCGGAATTATTTAATAAAGTAATATTATTATTTAATTTATAATTTTAATTCGTTAATACGCGCCGTATAACGTTTTATGTTTTTAAATAATTACGTATTACGATATTTTTATATTTTAATTTTCCCTTTTAATTAAATAATTTTTTTTATTTGTTATCGCATTTTTTAATTTTATTAAGTAAATTATTTAGTTATCGCATAAATAATTTCCCAGGTAAAAATATTATCATTTTTTCCCTATAAATTTTTAATAATTTATTTTAAATTTGTTAAAATTTCTTTTTTTTTTTAAGGTTTAAGCGTAATAAATAATTAAAGGTAAAAATTTGCAATTAGTTATCGTATAAATAAATTACGTTTTTCCAAAATTTTTTCGTTTTTGATATCGTACGTATATTATTCGTAATAACAAAAAAGATTTTTTTAAGGATACCGTTTTCCGGGCGGTTAATTTTATTTAGCCGTTTTGTTATTAATATTTTTTTATAAGTTAATAATCCGAAAATAACGATATTATTATTTATCCTTTTTATTATTCCTTATTTTATTACGGAAATTAAATCCGTTTCGAATTATACGTATAATTCGCTAATAAATTAATTATTTTCATATTTTATATATTGGATATTCCTATCGTCGATAATATATAGTATATTTTCGTCCATAAACGTCCGGGGTTTTAGGGTAAATAATTTTTATTTATTTTTGGTATTTTTCGAATTATTTTTTTATGGTCCAAAATAATTATCGTTAAATTTTTTTTTGTTATATCCGTAAAATTATAAGTTTTAAATGTTATTAAATTTTTACTTAAAAAAATTACTTAATTTCCCGTTATTTTTATATTAATTTAATATAAAAAAATCCGGATAAATTTTTATTTTACCGTATTATAACAAAGGTTTTATAATTAAAATTAAATAATTTACTATAAGGTTTAATAAGTTATCTTTTTGGTATTAAGGTTTAATTTTTTAATTATTTAAGTTCCTTATATCGGGTTATTATATATTTTATTTTTTTGTAATTATAATATTTAACCTTATTTTAATTTTTCCTTTTTTGGATTATTCCGATTTCCATTAATTTAAGTTTGGTTCTAAACGAAGTATTTTTTCGTTTAAGAATATTAATATTAATAAAATATCGAAATTTTTTATAACTTTAAGTATTTATTTTTAGGGTAATACGTTTTTATCGTTTTTGTTATCGTTTAAATTATCGATTATTTATTTTAATAATTTTTTTAATATATTCGTTAAAAGTAAAAATACGTTTTATTCGGATTATTTCGTTTTTAACGTCGTTTTTTAATCCTTTATAAAAAATATCGATTAAAACATTTTCCTTTTTATCTCCTTATTTTACTTTAGTAATTATAATTTTAAAATTAATAGTATACTTAAAAACGGATTTTTTTTGTTTAAGGTCGAAAATTTTTTATGTAAAAGATTTTTCCTTATCGGAATTATTAAAATTAAAACGAAATTTATTTTCGAAATTAATATATAAGGAAAAAATTTCGTTAATCGAAATTTTTCGGTCGTTTTCCGCATTTTCCATATAATTCCGCGTAATAAGTTTAAATTAATTAATTATATTTTCCATAAGGTATATTTTTACCGTAAAAATTAATTTAAAGATATTAATAAAACTTAAAAAACGTAAGTAAATACGTATTTACGTAAAAAAAATTTAAAAGTTTTTTTTATTATTATAAGGTTTTGGTTTTTTAAGTTTTATCCGAAAAATAATAAATAATAATATTAAGGCGGTTTCGATTTATTTATTTAGCCGTTAATTTTCCCGTTTAAGTTTCCGAATACGAATTTAAAGTTATTATAAAATAAACTTAAAGTTATTAATCGATATTTTAATAATATCGTATATTATTTAAAATTTAACGGTATTACTAAATAAAAATTTTTAACGTATAACGATTAAATTAATTAATTAATTGTTAAATTTAAATCGACGGGTTTATATTAGTAAAATATTATAAAAATTTAAATAATAAAGTAACAAAATAATTTAATTACGTTTCGTAATATTAAAGAAACTTTAAGTAACGAAATTATATTAAAAGTTATTATTATTTAGTTATGTAATTATAGGCGTATATATCTTTTAACTGCTCTTTTTTTAATCCGACGGAGCAGTTCGGATCCTTTCGTTTAAATACATACTGCTCCTTTTTAATCCGACGGAATAGTTCGGATCCTTTAATTTAAATACATATTCTTATCTCGTACCTAACCCACTTGGGTCCTGTTTTCGGTCTTAGCGTAACCGTTTCCGTAACCTCCACTGGTTGGTTCATAACATAAACGTTTATACTTATTTTCTAAAACTTTTAAATCCGATAAATTATATCGGATATATATTCTAGGACTTTAAGTCCGTATTTCTTAATTTCTTATTCTGATTCTCTTTTTCGTTTTTAGATTACGGCTTAGCCGCCTATAGCAATTCTACTTTTAATAATATAATAGCTATGGCATAATAGCTTTACTGTCACCTCAAAGAAATATATAACAAGTATTTGAAACTAAGTATGATAAAACTTATTAAAAAAGGTTCTGATAAGTTAAAATAAACTATGTTATATTTTATAATAAAATAAATATATTCTTTTAAAAAGTTTAATAAATATTAATAATACGTTTTACAATTTTTAGAAAAAGTTTATATGTACAGTATTAGTATAAAAGAGTTTAAGAATTTTAATTTATCTTAACCGAAAAAACCGGTATAATACGGTTCTATAGTAACAGTATTTATCTCAATTAATAGAAAATTATAACTCCTTTTTTTTATGATAATAATACTAATAAAATTTAAAATACAATATATAAAAGCTTCCTATTTCAATAAAAGAATATACTTTTCTAGAATTATATAATACGTATGCTGTTCTACGGTGTATTAAACATATGATGAAAATTAAAAATTAATTAATTTATAAATAGTAAGTAAAATTTAAATATTATAACATACCATACGTAGGAACGGGAATTACAATTAAGCGGGACACTTTTTAACATTTTATAATTACGAAGTTTAATTAATTAATTATAACAGGTTAAATTAATTTAATCTAATTGGATTGTTTTATTAAACGTATTTACAGTTCTAATACAAGTACGCGCATTATGTCCGAGCTTGTCGTAATATTACACTTTTAATTTTCCGTATTAATCTTTTTAAAACGACTATTTTTAACCCTGATTAATTATATTCTTTGTTACCCTTTTCTTTTCCGCTAACAAGGTTTATTTTTTATATATAATAAGTATTCCTTATCTTTGAAAGCGTTTATTTTTAATCCTTTAACGTTTGCCTTAAATATAATTAATTTCCTGTAATACAACGACCTTTTCTTAAACAATGAATCCTAAAATGATAAATAGCATTGAATTAAAAATTAATCAAGTTAACGATTTCTATCAGCGAGTTTACCTTAATAATTTTTTAATCTGTTTTTTTATATAATTTTTTTCTTATTGTTTTTACGGATGTTTTTAAAGACTTTTACGAGCCGGAAAATAAACCCGTAGATATTAATAAATAAAGATAGATGTAAATATAATTAAAGAAATTTCAAGTTCGAAAAATATGATATTAAATTGAAATAAACCGAAATTAAGTGTTCCGAATCCGGATTTAATATTATTAAACGTTATGATAATTTTAAACGCGTTGTAAAAACTAGTAAAGAGGTCTTTTTTAATAATATAAATATAATAATATCTTATTAGGGTTTCGATACACTCTAACTAAACGCTTTTTAAAATAAAAAGAAATACGTTAAAAAGTAAAGCCTACACAAAAAGTACGCAAGCATATAAAATATAATAATACCGTAATTTACGTAATAATTTGTAAGGTTTTATCGATTAATAATTTGTATAACTATAGAGGATAGGGAAGTATTTCGAATTCTCCATACGCGTTCGAATATATTTATTAAAATATTAAATTTAATCGAAACTTAACTTGTTTATTAATAATAAATCATCGTAATACCAAATACTAAAGTACTTTTCCTTTACTATAATAATAAATGACGGCATAACTTAACTTTGAAAATTAATAATATAAATAATTATAATATATGTCAGATGTTGTAATTAAATTTATTTCGAGTTTCTAAGTTTTTTAGTATTATTAATTATTATCTTTGTTAGTATAAAAAGCTTTAATAAAAATTTAACCTCGTTAAAATTATAAATATCGGTTTTTACGATGCTGTATTTTACGATAATAACCTGAATAAATTCGAATTTTTATGAAATACTTTTAGATTTTATTTTATTTTTTCTAATAATTAATCTTCTGATTTAAATACGTCCGTAATTCTTTTCCGGTTTAATAAAACATAATACTTAATTAATCTCGACGCGTTTTACGACGTATTAGGTAAGTAATAAATTGATCATATGTTTAACGTATTATAACTAGATAGGAAACGCTTACGTATTTAGGTTAAGGATTTAGTAAATAGTCGATGTTTTTAGATCGTTATTAATTTTTGCAAAAGTGGGATAATATTAGTTCGTGCGCCTCTACCGTTACATCGCGCCTTTAAAATAAAATAAAGCGTTATATATAAAACTAAGTTTTTATAATTATATTTCTTATTTCATATTTTAGCCTAAACGGCTAGGTTTATTCTTAGTTTTTTTGTAAGACGTTTTATAATATTAAATATTAAAAAATTAAACGGTTAAATATAGGAAGTTGAAATAGCGAAAAACGTGTTCCGTTTAATCATATGTCCCGTTTATACCCACGATATGTTATAAGTTTTTTACTATAATTTAATATAAAAACATTTACGTAATAAATACTTAAATTTTAAACAACGTCTTAAAGGTAATAAACTCTGTAATCTTTTGGCTATTTACGCGTTATCATTCTGGAATAGTTTTATTGATTTACGTACCTCTACTACCTTTTTACAGATCGGTAACAGGCGGTCGTGGGCATTTGTGGGTAGAAATTTCAGCGTGGGTGGGTGGGTAGTGCAAACCATACACCGCCATGTTGCCGAAAAGATTCAAGCCTGTGGGAAGCATAATACAGCATTCATTGTTGGCCATAGTCTCAACCTCTCGACATGTAAAGGAAGCCTAGCCGGTGTTAAGGAGCAGTGTAAATAATATAAGTAGATAGATGAACCCAACGTCAGACGGGATATGTAATGAAATTCCACATCCCAACATTCCACTCTATTAATACCTCTACCAAAGACAATCGTCTCGCAGTCGCTTTTTACAAACCAATACAGCCCTGTGGTAACTACATCCGTATCAATGTCCGCCGTGTCTGCAGCTGTTAGTGACGAAAGACAGTGAGTTGTACCGTATACAAATCATTTCAAGTACTAAAGGGGGGCAATCTAAGCGCTGCGTTGTCTCAGCAGTCCTCTGAGCAGTTACAAGGCTATATTACTTCCGACTATAAAGCCGATCCGCCATCCGTTATAATTGCGGGTCTAGTGAGCAATCACCAACGAGACATTGGGAAGCTGAAGGTAGAGGTTGAACAGTTGACGAGCATCGTGAATGCGCCTGGAGCAAAGAAGGGTTAATGTTACTGGAGCTTGCCCTCATAAAGCTGAGAAGTATAGCTCTGTATCGCCGCATATGGGACCAATGGTACCGCAGAGTTAGGCTACAGTGCAGGATATTGTGGCGGTAAGCCTGAAGCGAATACACGGCGCATTTGTAGGAATACTACGTCTAATACCGGTAGCCCATCTCGCAATCTGGTTTACTGTCTTCACCACTTGCCTCGCAAGCCAATAGGAGTCTATCGCCTTTTGCTGTGGCACGGCCACCCTTCGCTTTCCCTAAAGCAATGCTGGTGCGCCAGCTGCAGCAACTAAGGCACTAATACGTCCAAGGGGCTGCCTTCTGCAATATGCTTTCTTTCAAGGGGGAATACATGAAGATTTCGCTTGGCGCATAGGGACTAAGTGGGGGCTTTTCAAACTTAGAAGATGAAGTCCAAGTTCCCCTTCCCTCAGCGTCCTCCGTTAGGCGCATCCTTTTGCCACCTCCGCCGCTAAGTCACCACAAGCACCCATTTTGGCCAGCTTATCTATACCTTTGGCCAGGTAGCCCATCTTTGATACGTACTTCATGCTGTCTAGCGTTCCTAATGCCCTAGAATCACTATAAGTAATTGTCAAGGCTGCGAGGAAAATCTCTTGCATCTCCTTCCGCTTTCCCGAATTCAAGAGCAGGGCTTCGTCTTAATCTAGTCAAAGATATCTTGGCGGCCTTGGCGGGCGGCGTACCGGGAAAAGAGAAGAAATTCGGAACACCCCCGGCCTAGCCATCTAGCCGAACGTCAATACCACCTTTCCCAAACATCTTTCTAAGATCACGGACTACCAACTCCGGCTTCTCATACGCGGCGAAGTGCCCTCCTTCTTCGTGCCGTGTCTCGAATACCACGGGTCCCAGAGTCCTGCCCCACGAACTCGGCAACACAATCACATCCTTCGGGAAATACGATAGCCCCAGAGGAATGCCACTCCACTTCAAAAGGGGGTTAAGAGCACTGTCTCCCTCGCCAGCGCCAGTAGCCGGGTGAAAGGCCTCATAGTAGAGGCGGATGCTCGCGTCAGCGCCTGCCTCACTGAAGAGGTACATGCTGATCCACGTGAGAATCTCCTCGTCGGTCCAGGGATATTCGTCCGTCCAGTCACGGAGCTTCTCGTAGATCCAGGCGAGCAGAGCGACCGGGCTGTCTGCGAGCGCGAAACCGAGCGTGTGCGGTTTGCTTCTCTGCATCTGGTTGTAGCCGGAGCCCTCTGTGTAGAACCATCGACTCCGCTGGAGTCCAGCCTTCTCAGCTGGACTGTATCTTCCCATGAGGTATTCAAGGCAGAGCAGTGGGGAATACCGAAGAGAGGGTGCCAACGCTAGGATGAAGTTTATATGCGACGCAAGGACGTGAGACGGGTAAAGGATTCCCATGGCGCGGGTAACGAAGAACCCCCAGTCGCCGCCTTGAGTGACTAAACACGGAAGTCATGTAAGAACGCGAATAATTCGAAAATTAGAGGTCGAGAATATGATATGGACAGGGAAAGAAACACCACGATGAATATACCGTATTTATTGTACCCAAGCTGCAGCATCAGCTTATGACATACCTCCGCACACTGCGGTATCCCAAAGCCGGGCTTCGATGTCCGCTGAGAGAAGCCGTAATTTGGTAAGGACGGAGCTACGACGTGGAAGGTCGGCTCATCGCCCTTGTCGCTGGACGTCAAGAGCGGTAGTATCTTCGTGACCTCGATAAAGCTGCCAGGCCCTTGGTAACCTGCTTCAGCTATATCCACCAAGGCTGGGAGCTACCCTCATCTTTCAGAGACGAGTATACTTACATCCATGGCAGAACAACAGCGGGATGCTGTTCGGCCTTTCGCTCTTCTGATGGATGAAGTGGATTCTGAGGGCTTCTTCGTGTCCCTCTACCGAAAGGGTCGTGGTAAATTGCGGAAGTCTATTCAACTCCGCTTCCGCCTGTCGCCAGTCGTACTTCTCCAGCCAGACTTTGGCGAGCCGTCTGATTTCATCAAGCGGTGCACCGTACTTCCAGTCATTAGAGAAGGTGGTCTCGCCCGGAAACGTCGCTAAGGAGAGCTTGGTCTTCAGTCTCTCAATCGCCGAATCCGGGATGGCGATTTGGTACGGTTTGATGGGCGAATCCATGGCTGGCGCTAACCCGGTTCTGTACTGTTCCTTTTCACTCAGTGTCTAAGGAAGCTAAATGGGTGAAGGCGTGGGCGGCAATTGCACCGTTTTGAAGACATAGATTGAGAATGAACATATTAAAACGAAGGTAACACCTTGGTTAAGACCTACGTGTAAACCCCACTTCCCCGCTTAGGTGAGTAACAACGGCTTAATCAGCTTACTGAAATCCACTAACGAGTGGTCACTAATAGCATCGCCAATGCGACGAAATCATGCCATAATCATTTTTGTAACCTCCACGACAGATCACATTTGCTCCCTACAAATCTGTCTTTCGGACTCACACAAACTTCAGTGAAAACGTAAAGTTTGGTTTTACTTCTTTCCTGAGTATCCTTTACACACAAGAGTATTTGTGATAGATCAAAGCCAATGACGCCAATTTCTCTGCTCAGCACATCGGCATTTGAGGAAGAAAAGTCCGAAGGGACCACAATGTAGTTGGGTGCGTGTGGTCCAAGGGGATTCCCGGAGTAGGTTCGCACGGGCGCAGTTCAAGGAGATCCGAAAAGATTGAGCAGGTCACACTCCTCGTACGAATTAAACTCGTCTGTGAGGCGTAACGCTATGTTGTTCACAGCGAAGTCTATCAAGACTATATCAGCACTTGCCCGTCCATGTACCAATCTTAGGTCGTGAATTCGACTTACCACTGTGGCACAGCCCGTTTAAATGCATATACCCAAGGGCTCGAGCGGTTAGGAGAGGAACCTCTCTTGCAAATGTGGTTTTATTCTCGTGTAGATGCCCTGGGAGAGCTTGGACTGGTCGGGACCAAGAACCGGGTACACGAGACAAAGGTGTCGGCCGTTTGGTCCGTCAAGCCAGAACTCTCAGTCAACCACGGCGAACAGACGAGATGCGGTAGTGCTAGGGTGACTCGCGGTCACACTACTGGCCTCGTACTTGGGAGACTCACTGGCAACGACGATCTTCAATGCGACCCACCGGTTCGTGAGGGCGTCTCGAGCAAGCCATACAGTGGAGAAACCACCGAAGCCGAGCTTGTGGATCACTCGGTACCGGTCATCGTATACATCTCCGAGATGTACCGGGTGCAAGCCCCCCCGGCTTGGAGTCCTCGAGGTCTTCGCACTCCCTGGCTCGAAAGGCAAGTATTTCCATGGGCCTGATTCCGAATCGGAGTCCATGACGTCGGGCGTTGTGGGACTCATCGAACTTGCAAAGGTGGACAGACGGATGCAGGTGGTGTAAAGGCTGGTTAATTCTTCACAGAATGGTGTTGCGGGTTTGAGGTCTGATGTGTGGCGAAGAATCACGCAAGGTCAACAGAACATTCAACGACTTGGGTTCCTAGGCTGTGTCTCTCTTACCGACAGCACGTTTCCCAGCTCCTCAATTGATAGTTTCAAAGTCTTCGCGGAAGAGCCCTGGATACAACGGCCTTTATCTGAATTTCGAAGCATCGAAGACAGTTTGGTTACTCATTAACTACATCCTGTGCCACCAGGCCGAGGAGGCCCTGGGGACTATGCAATTAGGTACGAACGTGTGGGTCCCTGTTCCAACAAGATGCGTGAGGAATGCCCTAACAGATCTAGTATGAAGTCCACCAGATAGCGTAAGGATTACCAGTTAAAGCTAATTGGACACCAAGTTAAGTCCAGTACTGCCTAATTGCTTGAAGAGAGTACCTATTGTGACCGTCCTTAACCAGTTCAATCGTCGCAGCCCCTGTCGTATTACACGTTAAGAAAATAGAAGAGATGTCCCCGACACGATTCTCCAGGCAGAGGGAACCGTTACAGCCACCAAAAATCCAGATTGGGAGCGCCTCAGGAGAAAAATGGATTGGTGTCTTTGTGTGCGCTCGTGGCTACGATTTCCCGGCACCACTTCCGGCAGGTGGATCAGAGCTGATCTACGCGTTGACGACTGGGAGCCAAGATCTCTGAATTCGGACTACGAGCTACGCGTGCTTACCAATTGAAAGTGGCCGGTTGAACCTCTTCACAGGCTTGAATTGGAAGAGGGGCAATTGGGGGCAACTACACACGATCACAATGGCGCATATGACGCCCACTGCACCACAGCACTCATTCCTCTATCATAGGAGTACCGAATCCTCAGGGTTCGCTAGACCACTACGTTGTGAGTGGCAATATACGGCGCGAACCAACTCACAGCTGACGTAAAATCTCGCGAGCCCCCGGATCTTCAAAACAACCCCCGGCGCCTCGGACCGAACGACCGAAACACCCAACTTAGGACTGATGAGCCGCCTAAGCCTTCGCGCGAGCCTATGAGCCCCAGAAGACATAACAGTTGTTATTCTAGCTATTATATGCCCTTTCGGTCGAGATGGACGCTGATAGGACTTCGTCGGGGTGGCGCCGCTATGGCCTGGGGATATACCTGGTCCGAGGCCGAGTCCCCGACACACTGAGGCCTGTAAGAACTGAACGAAACTATGCACCAGCGAGAAGTGTCATGAATAGGATTTCCTCGCCTTTAATCCAGCTTTTATGTTAGTTCGGAGTACGGTGAACAGAATTGCAATTGTCCTCTTCCTTTCGATTCCCTGTAGCCTTGACGCCATCTTGCTCTCCACAGCTAACAAGCCTAACATGACCAGGGATACGCCCTTCCGCGTTATCATCATCGGCGCTGGCGTCGCGGGCTTGTCTGCCTCGCATTGCCTGCAAAGGGCCGGAATCGACCACGTCGTGCTCGAAAGGAGCACCGAGGTCGGGCCTCGTCATGGAGCTAGCATCTCGTTCTACCCTCAAGCCGCGCGCATCCTCTCCCAGATGGGTTGCCTGGATGCCATGATGAAATCCTGCGTCCCGTGCAAGTACTTCTGGACGCGCGGGCCAGATGGGAAGCCCATCACAAAGGCTGCATTCTTTGACTTTGTGAAAGAGAAGTATGCGCTCTCGAACCTTAAGCCCGTTTTTTAGCATTCCATGAGTTATCGCCTCGATTAAATCCGTTGTCCCGAGCGGATAGAGTCAGAAAAAGAGTTGGGCTAACGAGCAGGGGTTAACAGCCATGGCGAGAGAATCATCCTTCTTGAAAGACGCAAGTTCCTGCAAAATATGTATGACTGCTTGCCAAGCAAGGCACCAATTCAACTCGGACGCCAAGTCGCGAGTGTGCAGCAGCATATGACCGGGGTCACGGTCACCCTGAAGGATGGGACTGTCGAAGAAGGTGATATGATTATCGGGTGCGACGGCGTGCACAGCCCAACGCGCAGCTTCATGTGGGACCATGCTAACAAGATGCAACCGGGTATCATTACTGCGAAGGAGAAGACAGGTAAGACAGTAGTTCTCCCCTATTTTGACAGCTCGTTGGAAGAGCCCAAGCACTGAAAATATCCGCTCCTTCCGTTAGAGATAAAGACCAGGTGGAAATGCCTCGTAGGCATGGGACCCGGCACCCCCGAGCTCGGCGAGCGCGACATGACGGCCATATCCGACAAAAGGTTTTCGTTCTTGTGCATCACCCAACCTACGGAGACCTTCTGGTTCGTCTTCTTCAGGCTAGACAAGGAGATCTCTTGGCCCAAGAGAAATCGGTACACCGCGCAGGATGCCGAAGCCGCAGCCGCCAGCGTTGCCGATCATCCCTTGTCCGAGTCGCTGGTCTTCGGCGAATTGTGGAAGAGGCGCGACCGTGCAGCGATGCTTGATATCGAGGAAGGCGTTCTGGATCACTGGTTCTACGACCGTATCGTGCTAGCCGGGGACTGCGTCCACAAGGTAGCGTAGACCCTCCCAAGCCCTCCACGCCCGTGAAACGGTGTCTCACCACCGAATTACAGGTCACCCCTAACATCGGGCTCGGCGGTAACATGGCCCTCGAGTCGGTCGTGGTGCTCTGCAATCACCTGCAGGCCATGTTGACGGGGCAGCGGGGCGCGAAGCCGAGCTGCGCGACGCTGAACCGGGCCTTCGCGGCATATCAGGAGGAGCGGCGCGGGCGCGTAGTCGAGGTCATGGAGATCTCGTCGCTGATCACCAGGATGCAGGCCTGGGACACACCGTTCCACAAGTTCCTCGCGACGTGGGTCGCGCCCCTGCAGGCGGAGCGCGCTGTCGCCGACCAGCTCGGCGAGATCGTCCGTAAGGGGCCGAAGATCGCGTACGGCTCTGACGCCGCCGAGGGGTTCGGGTCGGGTGGGCGCCTGCGCTGGGCCGATGAGGAAGGGAAGGAGGAGGTGGAGAAGAGCAGCCGCCTGCAGTGGATCGTGAGCGTCGTGACTGTTCTTATGGTCGCTATGGGCGTCACGCAGCTAGGATGGTTGGGGTCTCTCTTGAATATCTAGTGGAGTCTCATCTTGAATGAATGCATTTGATTCGCTCGCTACTGCTTATATTTTACCCACTTAAGAAAAACAGGTTGTCACGAATGCAAAAAGCCTCTACTCTTGAATGAAAAGCACGTGGAGTAGTCAGTGCCGCTTGTTTATATGGAATATCTCTGTCTTAGCTACTGGATTTAGCATGCACTTCACCGTTGAATATTGGATGAGCACATAAGTACCATAAAAAAGAAGATATTGGAATAGGGGCTAGAATAGGGGTCGAATAGGGATAAGGCAACCCAAACCTCTGTATGGATTTACAGTCGTGGAGTTCCCAGGGTCTTCTACTCAAGTCGCCGGTAAGCAGCGTAGCCGGTATATGACACGTCTTCGACATAGGAAGGGTGGCGACATCACTATCTTGGGCTTTGGGATGTAACGACGCCAAAAGGTCTAATTGGACGATAGCACTACTACCACATGCGCCTTCTATTGGAACGAATAGTGTCCCGCCATAGCGTGAGGCCTCACATTGTCGGCACTATTCAGATTCGACACCTGGACTTAATGCACTTCATCCCTATTGGGCTGGCATTCGTGTTAATCCCTATGTTCATAATGTACAGTCGGAGAAGAGCATATTGTCTTGTTTCGAAACCCTGAATTGGACGATAGGCTACCGAGTCTACAATCCCATGCTTCGTGGAACCATGCATTTAGGGAGAAACGAACACAGCGAAGAGAAACACCGACGCGAGGGGTTGGCCCCAAAGGTATCACTTAATTAAGTCCGCTGTAATCTGAGTCACGTTTTGCTAAGCATACGAGTTATATATCGATTATCTAAGTTCTTCAGGAACCAGGTTGCCCGTATTCTTTGCAGGAGCGTCTGTCCCTTTCCGTATTAAGCTAATTCACGCCTAAAGAGCCTCAATAGGGGAAAGTTTGTCCTACTAGCTTCTCGCTTAGCTTCCAGAGTCTATCGGCTTCGATGGGGCTTGTAGCCCAGGGCTTTACGATATCGGTATACGGATCAGCGAGTCGTGAATCCTGGAAGTAGCCGCCGTTGTGCTCTAGAGAGAGGTTAGCTTTGTTGCTGCGTGCGACGAAATCTGGCGGTTGCTGAGGGCTATGTTACCTTTGATATCAGGGGAGTATGCTACGAACACGTGAGTGGCGATACCATGTTGCATGTCTTTGAAGGGGAACGTTTCTGCCCAACCATCCTTATTTCCAAGCAGTTTATCTGCCTGTCCTGTCTGAGGTATCAGCATCCGAGCAGTCAATGGAGTTTAACTGTTACCAGATAGGGTTCTTACGCAAGGTTTCGAAATCAACACTCCAGTCGCAGTGCGCACCGAGGGTGGTTTCCGAAATCTGACCAGGGTGGAGACTAAAGGCTAAAAGCCCCTTGGGTCCCAGCTTTTCGGCTAGCGACAGAGAAAATAACATGTTGGCGGTCTTCGACTGGCCGTAGGCTTGCCACTTGTTGTAGGTCTTGCCTCCCTGTAAGCGATAGCGTTAGCATCCCAATCCCCCGGCAGATATCGCGGCGCACTCACATCGAAGTTGAGGTCGTCCCAGCGAATGGGGTTAAGACGATGACCGTCGCTCGAGACGTTCACGATGCGTGGATTCTTAGAGGCCATGATCTTATCCATGATCAAGTTGGTAAATAGGAAATGACCAAGATGATTCGTTCCGAACTGGCTCTCAACCCCATCGGGTGTAAGCTGGTAAGGAACCGCCATGATGCCGGCGTTGTTGACCAGGATGTCGATATAAGGCACATCTGCCCATCCGTTCACAGTCGCGGCGGCCTCACGCACGGAGACGAGAGATCCCAGGTCGAGCTTGAGCACACGAACCTTAACATTGGGATGTTCAGCGGTGACGGCGTCGGCGACCTTTTGAGTTCTCTCGACGCTGCGGCCCGCAAAGATCATCAGGGCGGGCTCAGCCTTCGCGATGGTTCGGACAAAGTGATCGCCCAGCCCAGTAGGCGACACACCAGTCGTAAGGATCACGCTACCCTTAATGTAGGGGGCGAAATCCTTGACCAGCTCCTCGCCGGTGGTCTCCCTGTTGTACTTGTGGGCCATTTCGTTTCTTTCCGTAGACTGGGCGTGTGTGGGGCTGGTGGAGCAAAATTGGCTTATTAATAGCGATGCAAGCGGGTCACACAGACTTAAGGGGTACAGTTGGGATGAATCGAAGATCGCTTTGGGATTTTGTGTCAATTGTATACAGAATATTTGCACCCTTGCCTGGAGTCAGAAGTGAGGGCGACTTTTTATAAGTTGCGTGAGCGGAATGGTATCTTTTCGGTGTTAAGCTGTGACGGGTGTAGGATGAGTTTGACCAAGGTCAATGACATCACGTCACCCTATCCGCCGATCGGACTTTCTTGTCAGCTGCTTAACGCCGAATGCTGTTCCTACCTCAACAGCGTAAGCGGGATTTGCGTGCCAATTCGAAGTGGGGCTCGGCCCGGATGTAACATGATACATCCCAAGCAGGTTATGTAACTCGCAAACCTGTTGGATGTGCAGCCTCAAGTAGGAGATCGACATGCTTTTCCATCGTCGAGGAGGGGGGATTGTCAGATACCGCATGGTGTTGCGACGTCAAACCCAACTTCACGCAACTCAGTTAGTACGCCCGCCAAGCATATATGCTCATCTCCTACCATTGCTACGGTGCTCCATCAATCCCCGTTTTAAGTGATACGCCAGTATGCCGTACTTGGCCCCAAACAGCATCAACCCATAAAAACCTGGTATCACTTTCGCGAATAGTGAGGAATATGGTGAAGTACAGAGAAGTCACTTAAGTGACGTGCTAGGTCTTATGGCCACCTGAGTATCGATATTGCTACATTATTAACTAAAAGAAGTGTTTCGCGTGCACCGAGAGTCCAAAATAGGGCTGTAGCTATGCAATAGGATATATACGTAAGAGAATATGTCATCAACTTGAGAGAGAAATAGCTCAGGCCCGGCAGGTTAACTGTATATGTGAAATGGTCGGCTGCACTCGCCAACGATAACAGCTACTTGCATAAAGCTAGCGGGTTTACCTGAGCACTTAGGCAAAGCTCTCAGGGTGCAAAGAAATATGAATATACTTCATTACGTTACATTGAATTATGTGACGGGCCACTCAGGAATCATGATGCGCAATATAGTTGTTCTATAAATATCTCCCTTCTTAAGCAAAACATGGTAACAAGCACACTTTTTAACATCCGATCGTGCATTCTGCATCTGCTCTGGATTATAATGAACACAAAAGATTCCATTTTCGTACTCAACTATCTAAGATCGACTATAGCTTCGTGCTCCCATGAATCAGTCCATATCAGTAGATGGCACCACGAGGGACTGTCGGGTCTCTACAATCAGACCTTTTTCGTGGACAATGATTCGCCCATTGCTCACAAAGGTGCTGTTCTCCAACAGCTTCAGAGCTGGATCAGCGACGAGGAAGGTATGCGACCCCGCTATACAAACGCGGTTAGTCAAGTGGGATGTACAGAGAGATGTGCGAGCCAACGTACTTGCAAATCCGAAGGGCACAGTCGCCATGTCAGGCTCCATGTCGAAGATCTTGTGGACTTCCGGCGCCATCTTAATAACCCCGGTGTACCTGAAGTCTATGGAATGTCCTTCTTCGGTCCTTTCCAGCGCAGCTGAGTCAGTACCTGAACAGTACTACAGGTAGTCACACAAGGACGTACCTAGCCATGCCTCGGAGGTCAATGCGACCATGGTTTCCATCTGGGTCGAACGAGAGCCAGTCGGCCCCGAAGTTTACCGTGGCCTTGAAGGCTGGCTCGAATCCTGGGACCGTCTCGATCGTCCCAGTTGGCGTCCCCTAGATCCTCGTAAGTTTCGTCGAGCCTGCTAAGTCTCCACATGGCCATCGGCTTGGCTCCTGGGAACTACTCACATAATGTGTCAACTTGGAACCGTTGTGAATGATTCCTGCAAGGGCATTAGCACACGACGGTAGATGCCGTAACAAACTTTAAGCCACTAACCCAAAGGGTTCACATCGCCAATGTCTACTTTGGTGATGATGGCTGGCTTGAGGCTAGGAAATCCGGAGGGTTGAGTCATGGTTGTAGTAGTCTAACCCGTTGCTTGAAATCAAAGTTGCAAAATTCAGTGTATTCCGTATAACGGCATGACTGACCACGATAGTGGATATCCCGTAATTATACTTAGCTCTCGTGCCCTCTGATCGCAGAACCTCGGGAGTTGCAGATGTGGGGCTCGGACCGGTCCGCCGAAGGTTCTTGGCAATGCGACCGGTCGGACCGGAAACTCATGTAAGTTGCAAATCCTTTATGTCTCAGAACCGGTGCCCCGGCACTGCAAACCGACGGGGGCATAAGCAATGACGTAAAAGAACGGAAAATCCGTTCAGCTGTTGTATAGGTCCCCTTCAGCCACCCTGACTCCTATCCTGAACCTCGCCGTCTCATTAACCTGCAACAGCAACACTACTCCGCAACGAACATTCTTTCCAACAGCTGAGTTCTACTGTGGGCGGAATTTTCTGTTCAATATTGAAGGAAGATACACGATCATGTCCCCAGGAGCCCAAACTGTGAGTGGTGAGGCAGTATCGGGTCTAGAAACCACTGGGCCTCCATCGTCCCCGGAGAAGTCTGGGTTGAGCACAGACAACGGTACGATGGCGAACCGTGACGACCACCAGAAAGAAGAGTATCCAGAAGGTCTTAGGCTGGTGGTCATTCTCGTCGCTGTGTTCTTGAACATTTTCTTGGTAAGAAACATACCCGAATACTCAAAGTGCACTCAACGACTAGAACTGACATTTCGTGCTACGCAGGCTGCGCTAGATTTGGTAAGCTGTCCGAGACGTCTGAGTAACGAAACCGCATTGTAGTCACTAACGATTCCCCAAGGGGATCGTTGCTACCGCAATCCCCGTCATCACTGATGAATTTCATCAGCTAAACCACGTTGGTGTGAGTGCAAGTTTCACGTTCTAAGTAATCCCGGACGTCGGGCGGTATTCCTACGATGCTGGAATCGGCAGCCGCTAATACTCAGAAGTGGTACGGAAGCGTCTACTTCCTGACGATAGGCGTGTTCTCCCCCTTTTGGAGCAGGTTATACAAATACTGCCAGACCATTAAAGTCCTCGTTATTACTGTCGCGATTTTTCTTGTTGGCAGTCTTGTAGCTGGTAGGTATTCCAACACTCTTTCACCGCTCTCTAGACACTCTCCTATCGTCTCACTCACTATCCGCACTATCACTAGTGTACTTGGTTTTGACCGGCATCCCATAGCTACCGCACCCAACAGCACAACACTTATTGTGGGCCGTGCAATTCAAGGATGGGGAGGCGCCGGCATCCTCGGCGGTGGATTCCTGTTAATGCACCAAATCGCGAAGCCTGTGAGCCGGCCGACCTTTACTGGGATGCTGCTCGCTGTGTTCTCCTGTTCGGCGATCCTAGGTCCAATCATCGGCGGAGCTTTCACCACCGGGGTTACCTGGAGGTGGTGGTAAGTGTAGAGGTCTCACTCGCGCTCGGCGAACGTACTAATCAGGGACTAGTTTCTACATC
The DNA here is from genome assembly GCA_004155935.1 of Monosporascus sp. GIB2. Lineage (NCBI taxonomy): Eukaryota > Fungi > Ascomycota > Sordariomycetes > Xylariales > Monosporascus > Monosporascus sp. GIB2. The sequence goes on from QJNV01000054.1 coordinate 193,134, forward strand.
AACCTGCCCATCGGCGGCCTCTCTATAGCGCTCATCTTGGCCTTCTTCCGGGCGCCAAAGCATGTAAAGCCCGTTCCGGCGACAATCGGGGAGATCATCCTACAGCTTGACTTTCCCGGGATGTTCTCCCTGGGTGCTTCGCTCGTCTGTTTCACACTGGCTCTCCAGTGGGGCGGGTTGACCATGCCTTGGAACTCCGGTCCAGTTATTGCTACGCTGGTGCTGTGGATCGTTTTGACTATTGTATTCGTGATCATCGAGATAGTATCCGGAGATTATGCTATGGTTCCCCGGCGGCTAATCAAAAGGCGCGAGACATGGGCGAATAGTTTATATGGGTTCATGTAAGTCACCCAAACATCCGGTCTAGTCTATCCAGGCTTCTAGCTCACTGGTCATGATCAAGTCTCAATGACGCAAACTGGGTTTTCCTGTACTACCTCCCTATTTACTTCCAATCCATTCACCGAATGGAGGCTATTCAAAGCGGAGTTGCCAACTTCCCGCTTCTTGCGTTATTTGCTGTTGGCTCGCTCGTAGGTGGTTCCGGCGTTGGGAGAATCCGCCATGTGCAGCCCATTGGAGCGGCAGCCGCCTTACTCGTCACCACCGGAGCCGCTCTGCTTTACACCTTGGACGAAACCTCCCCAAGGTCGAGGTACATGGGGTATCAAGTAATCTTTGGCTTGGGTGGCGGTATCGGCAATCAGCTACCGATGACGGCGATTCAGGGGCTTTCCTCTTCCGATGATTTAACATCAAACACTGGAATTTGTCTCCGTAAGCCCTTTCCTAACCCTAGCTCAGACGGCTTTCCAGCCTGGTTAACATGTTCCGTACAGTGGCACAATTGATCAGCGGTTGCTACTTCGTGACCACTGCGCAGTCGATATTTTCAAATCTGATGACCCGCGCATTGCCTGGGTTCGCTCCAGACATTGACCCCATTGTTTTACTTCACACAGGGGCAACTGAAATACAACGAGTGTTCTCCGGCGAAGAATTAACTGCTGTCACCCGAGCATATATGGCCGGAATCCGGGGAGCGTTTACCTTGGGACTTTCGGGGGCCGTTCTCGTGGTCCTGATTAGCTTCCTAAGTTATAAACAGAAACTGCCTGCACCAAAGACTATGAGCGGAGATGAGTTGAATTCGAGGGACTCGGGTTCAATGTGAGATGGGTCCTCAGCTGGTATTCAGCTTTTAGTATGGTTGAGAAGAAAGATACGGCTATTGAAATAGTATAGCTGACCGGGAGATTTGCAAGCGGCAAAATACGGCACAGGTGTGCGATTGAGAGGCGAGGTAACCCGGTTCATGGTTCTGTAGCGAATCCTGCTTAAGTAGTTAACATGCAGTTGTGCATTAGTATGATAGCCCCTGAAATCCGGCCCAGCCTCGCATAGGGCCAGTGATCTATACATGTGCGTGTATGCCTATATGGAAATCTTATCCGCCCAAATTTTTAAGTCGAAGGCTAGAGGAACTCTTTTCTCGGTGCATTTCAACTCCCACCTGTATAGTAGGCTGTCAGGACAATGCAGGCGACAACTTGATGGGATTAGATGTATGAATTCACTGAGGGGACAATCGATTTTTATCAGATAGAGTTGCCATATTGCTCTGGTTCGACTCGGGGAAAAGCACCACTCTTAAGAGGGATATGCTAATTATTTACAGCTGGAACAAACGCTCGCCTATGCCAATATTCGCAAGCCGACCCAAGGAGTTAAACGCAGCAAACCTATAGTCATTTTCTGCCCGATGCACCACTTGGTTGTATACAATTGCGAGCCCAAGTTCGCATATACGCTCGACTTTCTGAGGTTTTCATTTTTCTGTGTTATCTTTTTGGATTTAACGGTTAAATGTTACAATCTCAAGGTAGGTAAACATCATCTTTGCCCTTGTCTTTTAACACTCCAGAGATATTCTTCGAGAATCTCGACCATACACTGTAAAACTTCATCTTTGGGGGATTGACATGTGGCCATCTACCTCATCATCCAAACAGTAGCTCATCTCTCAGCCAACTAGCAATGAGACATGCACTCCCTGGTCCGGCAATGAAAGAGACAAGGGTAATAACTCCAACGGCCTTCGCCCAACCGAATTGCACGCCCGTCGCGCGTGCAGCATTATGCAACTGCACCAGTGCAACAAGAATCATGACCAGATACCCAGACAACTGATCCCACAAGAAGAAGCTGCGAAGACCATCTCCAACAGTCGCTGTTTTCTCAATAGCGATCGGCGGCACGAATAGTGAGGTCGGGCTCAAACGTTGAGAAACCCCCGGATTGAAAATCGTGGGGAATAGCACCGTGCATAGGGAAACACCCAAAACAGCGATATGTGTGGCAAAGCTGATGGCTAGCGTCACTGCTGTAACGCGCCGTACAGCACTCAGATGCTGTCGGTCCGAAGTCGAGGAAGCGTGTTGTTTTCCCGCTCCGGCAGATGATTGCTGGGAACCTATCCTCGCATCCATCGCAGCAAAGGTCTTTATCAGCAGGAAAGCAGAAATAGGAAACATGTTCCAGGCCACTAGAGCCCACTGTTGGAAGTCATTAGATACCACCCTTGGTGAGGGTAGGCCCATTGCTATGGCCGGGACAATGTAAGCCAGCGCAAGCGCAAGGGGAATGTAGAGCACTATGCGCGGGTTCGCGAGCGATACCTCTCTGAGCCGATCTCGCGAAATACCTGTAGAGGTAGTCGGAGACGTGGCCACGAAGGAAAGCCCCCAAAGCCATCCCGTGCAGGCGATTGCACACATCTGGAAAGAAAGTGCCCAGACTGTAGGTCTTTCCAAGGACAGGTATTAGTTGGGCTTCCTCGAACAGTAGTTCAGAATGACCCCCATTCATCCGGCCGGTCACCACCGAGTCGGGATGTTACTTACTTCACAAAGCTAGCGCCCACTCCATATCGCACGTAACTCATGTATAGGACAACGATCATCGCGAAAACCTGGCCTAGAAAGTAAATGCCAATAGTCGACTCTGTCGGGTGTGAGCCGTCGACCGCTTCCCAGAAGAAGATGACAAGGATATCGAGCAGATAGTCTATTGGCCAGTAAATTCCGCTAAAGCTGGTTTTCAAGGCAAATTCACTGCCAGGAAGGATGTAGGGTGCGCTTCGATGCAAGGCGTTGAATAAGTGGACAACTGTGCCGTCAGCAACAGCGCGACCCCATGTTCCAACTGTGCCTAGTAAGCCAATTCCGTAGAAGGCTGCGTTGACGACGCTACGGGTGGGGGTGTGCTCGGGAAGCGCCATAGTGATGTAAGTGGGAAAAGCTGAAAAGCTGTGATAGTAAGGCAGTTATCCGTCGCCCTGGGAGAGTGGTAACTTGTTCGACGGGCGGCTCTTTAATGGGATAAGACGCCTGTGAGAAGCGTCATGATCTTCGGTCCGGGGTGGCAGCTTTCGGGGCGCCCGGTCCGAGGGTCCACCCACTCTGTCGAGCTGAACAGAATGTCGTCAGAAGTAGCTCGGGTATAAATTCTATTGGCCCGGTAACATTCATTCTCCTTTCAGGTTGCATCCATAGGGAACTTGCCGGAAAGCATTTCCTAATCGCTGTTGACAATATATAGAAACCACTCACAGCTGCAACAGAGCGGATCACCATGTCGACTCAAAAATGCTTCATTCTTTTCCCTCTGTTAGCAACAGTAGCATCTGCGGCTGACACCGTCGGCGCTACTATTGATGGAAATGGAGTGACTCAAATTTTCGGGAACTCTTTTGGACGTGCTGGTCTAAACGAGACTTATGACTACGTTGTAAGTATTAGCGATTAGCGAAAGAGGATCTCCTCTGAATTAATGGACTTAGGTCGTGGGCGGCGGTAACGCTGGGAATACCATTGCGGCACGACTCGCGAGGGATCCCGCAAACTATACCGTCGCGGTCGTCGAGGCCGGCTCGTTTTACGAGATCTTGAATGGGAATCTGACTCAGATCCCGGGTTATGCTTTTATGAGCGCCGAGCCAAACTTTGCAAGTGGCGGACTTTCATCCCTTACTGCCATCGGGTTGGAGACTGTGCCTCAAGTCGTAAGGGTTCTCCTATAATACGAAGCCCAGCTCAAGGATCATTAACGATTGATATAGGGGTATAATGGTCGCACAGTTCTCTATACCGTGGGTCAGACATTTGGTGGAGGGTAAGCGAAATTACCCCTGAATGCTATCTAGTCACTGTTGCAGTGCGCCTAGCTGACCCGAAATGCAGATCCGCTGCGAACACTGGTGGATATCACAGGTATTCGCTTACGCAATTATCCAAACCAGTGGGTAACGACTGACCATGACCGCAGACAGACACCAGGTACATACGACAGGTGGGCCGAGCTGGTTGGAGACGATTACTGGAGGTGGGAGAATGCCTGGGACTTTTTCCAAAGAAGTTGCAATTTTACCCCTCCAGACTACAGCCGTATCGACCCGTCTCTCAACATCACGTATGACCCCGACGCCTTCATTGACGAGGCCGGACCGCTTCAAATTTCGTACGGCAACTTCCAAGGCCCTTACGGTCCTTACCTTGCCGAAGCCTATGAACGCATGGGTATCAATGCATTGCCTGGATTTAACAGTGGAAGGCTCATTGGCTACGGAACTATGACCGCCGCCATCGACCCAGTCACAGCCACCCGCAGTTCATCCGAGACTTCCTTCCTTCAGTGGGGCGCTCGTAGCTCTGGACTCAAGATCTACCCTAACGCCCTGGTCAAGCGTATCCTGTTTGACGAAGAGAGGCGGGCCACGGGCGTGCTGGTGCAAGGAAACGTACACAACAACGAGATAGTGTATGAAATTTCCGCGCGAAACGAGGTCATCCTCTCGGCCGGGGTGGTAAGTGACTTCCTGCCTCCTTTGGCTGTGAACGCGTCCTTCTTGATACTAACATGAAGCATCCAGTGGTTTACACCCCAGTTGTTGATGGTATCTGGAGTGGGACCAGCGGAAACTCTCACCGAGCACGGCATCGACGTCGTCGCTGACTTGCCAGGAGTTGGTCAAAACGAAGAGGTAGAAGCCAGTATGAGATCTTTCGCCCGAGACCCGAAGCTAACATTATAATAGGATTCACCTTATATGTCTCTAGTATTCGGTGTAAATACTCTCAACCCCTTTAACGCTCTTCGCACGTGATGATACCTAACTAGAGTGCAGGTTAACGTCACAACTAATACACAACTTGCTGCCGGTAACCCGGTGGCTGTGGAACAAGCAGTCTCACAGTACCTGACTAACCAATCCGGCCGTCTTTCTAGCATTGGTACAGGACAGGGATTCGGTAAGTCGGATCGCCTCTGGTCCAGTCCAGATGGGCCTTTTTAATGGGGTGTTAGCTAACCGGATCCTTCGCGGCATAGCGTTTGAAAAGTATCCTGAGCATTTACGTCGGGGTTTCAGTGAGGCCACACTCGAGCATCTCTCTACCTTCCCCGGGGATGTTCCAGAGCTCGAGTACGTACCATTAGAGACCTCATCCTTTCCGGATGACCTGGGCCCTGAAGACAACTATTTCACGATCGGAGCGGCACTCCTTGCGACTCGGTCTCGTGGCAATGTTACGATCCAGAGCGCTGACTCGGCCGTATCGCCCATCATTAACCCCAACTGGCTGTTGGATCCGGCGGATCGTGAGATGGCCATTGCAGCATTCAAGCGAGTCCGCGAGGTTGCAAGCAATAGCAGCATGATCCAGTTCGAGTACTCTCCCGGCCCCGAGGTGGCCAGCGACGAGGAGATTCTCGAATGGCTGCAAGACAACATGAACCTTATTTACCACGGAACCTCCACAGCTAGGATGGGACGCGATGATGACGAGACAGCCGTCCTCGACAGCCGTGCCCGAGTTCGCGGTGTCACTGGGCTAAGAGTTGTTGACGCCAGCGCTATGCCCAACCTGCCGCCTGGCCACACCATGGGCGCTGTGTGTAAGTGAATGAGTCGCTTCTGCACAACACGAGAGGACAATCGCTCACATATTCACAGATATGTTTGCTGAGGCCATTGCTAATTCCATTCTCGAAGGAAACTAGCCGAGATATCATAGAGATGGAGCATCAGTTGCGCATTTGTTAGTTACTGGATTGTATTCACTTCTTCGAATATGACGCATTTAGTCTTATATTCCCCATCTTAGAATGTCAAGACCTCTGAGGCTATGAAAGCCCTTAGCTCCAAATGCATACACTTGTCACATTTGCACCGAAATCTTAGCCTGTTTAAAGATAAAATTCAGTTTGGCTTACTTACAAAGTCTGGATGATTGAATCCAGTTCGATCAGGGGCGTACAATAGATCACGTGTCGTAGAATAGGGGTATCTCTGTTAGTCATCAAAAGCCCCCAGTACCCCGGAACAACCTTATTCCGGCGAGCGTATAGTATATTGAGAGCTTCCTAGCCACCGCTACTCAGAGATCAATTCTAGTCATACAATTATCACTTCTCACACTCTATGCAACATTATCATCCCATCAGCTTAACTGTGGCATCACGAGAATTTCGTTGCAAATTGGGACATATATACTTTCTTCTTTTAGCCGTTATTGCAATTCGTATTCGTGGCGTATCATTAAGCGAACAATGGTGTCACTGTTTAACCTCTCAGGAGTCGTTTGACCGTTATAATCAATATCTTTGCATTTAGAGTTAATCGACCCCAGCTGTGTCGACAAATTTGCCTCCGGTTTCTGGGGACTTAACGGGATCTCAATTTTTTTTGATTGTATACTATATATTCTGGTTCAATCTGACGTATCCGAGGTGGCCATGGGAATACCGTGTTTCCTTACCTTCTTTGTAAGAAGTCACTGTAATTATTCAATATTCCGCTGCTATGGATTATGGCCAAGATCAAGGTGAACACCTTTTTGATTCCTTACTAAAAGACTTGTTGAGGTTTAATGAGGCTTCGCCAGAATATACACGTAGAGATGTCGGGCCCTCATGTGCCCCTAGTCTGACCCCTAGTATAACCTCCATTCTAGCAGATTGATCCTATCGGTTGCTTAGCAGCTGCTCATAACTGACAGTGATCAGCTCCACTATGTTTCCCCACGGATCTTGCACGTATGTGCCTTCCTCCCCATCAAGTGTACCGACACCTCCGACGGCTTTGCCCCCATACTCGAGTACTTTACGGCGCATTGCCTCAATGTCAGGGGTGGTGATGGCAAAATGGAAGAACCCCCCAAGCGTGATGTGCTGCCCATTCCCAATATGACTTTCTCTTTGGGGATCGATCTTGGGGTCAATAAACTCGAACAACTCAATTCCCACAGAGTTCCCCGTGCCGAGGTACGCCAGCTTCACCTTCCGCACCACAGAGGGTAGTATGTTCAGCGCGGCCGTGTCTTCGTTAGAGTCCCTATCCTCAAAGCTGATTGATCGAAGTTGTCTAAAGCCAAAGACATCCATGTACCACTTCTGCGCAACCTCGACATCTGGAACAGCTAGTCCGATGTGGTTCACGGGGTGGTTGAAGGCTCTCTAGTCAGCCAGGTTAGCCGTTAACTAGTAATTGCCACCGTCGACGAATGCTCTGGGGTTACCTTTGCCATGATGGTTTCGTTTGGTTCGTTTGGATTGTCTGAGTTGCTAAGTAAAACAGAGCCGATGCTTAAGCAATTGAGTGGATATGTAGAGCACCATAATGCACTATACTCTGACGGATATTTAGGTGCCAACCTACTTCCTTATGTGCTGGGCTGATCGTAAAGCGTAATTCCCCTTTGCTCCGAACTGATCGCCGAGCTTCACGGACAAAACCCCGAGCAAACGCAATACTGCCCAGATGCTTTTTGGTTACCATGTCAAATGCCGTCAATGAACCCCGTGAGTCCGGATGCCACCCGAGGCCCGAAACATGTCACTCGGTGCTCCGGGCCGATGATTACATCAGCAGGTTTGGTAGGGCTGCGATCAACCGTGTATATCAGCTAGGCTACTCCTGCCAATAACAGAGCCTGATTGAGAAAAAGTTCCCCTAATCCATCCCTTATAAAATAATTTAGAAGCCCCCTTGAAATTCATCATGCCGTCATCGCGTTTCATTGGGGATGTTATCGCGATCACCGGAGCCGCATCCGGCATCGGGAGAGCCTTGGCCCTCCTCTTGGCCGCGGAGGGTGCTCTCCTATCCCTCGCCGACGTCAATGCTGTGGACCTAGCGGAAGTGAAAGCCGAAGCGCTCCAGCGTCGGCCCGATTCCACACCGGACGCTACCATCCTAACCGCCGTAGTAGATGTGCGTTCCAAAAAGTCTTGCGAAGAATGGATACAAGCCACCGTCTCACACTTTGGGAAGCCCATTGCTGGGGCAGCCAACCTAGCTGGTGTGATTGGACGGAGCATCACCCAGGAGGGTGGCAGCACACGGAATATCCAGGATGACGAGTTCGACTGGGTCATGCAGGTCAACGTCAATGGAACATTGAACTGCATGCGCGCCGAGCTACCACATATGCGGACCGGCGACGCTGGGAGAGGTGGGGGTGCTATTGTGAACGCCTCCAGTATCTCCGGCATCATGGGGTTGGAACGCAACTGTCCCTACGTGGCTGCCAAGCATTCTATCGTAGGCTTGACGCGCACCGCGGCTAAGGAGGAAGGTGCCAACGCTATCAGAGTCAATGCAGTTGCTCCGTAAGCCTAACACCATATCCCTTACTCTACAATATACAGCAATCAAACAGACACGATGCATCGTGTAACGCTGCTCTATTGATGCCGTGTCCCCACCGAAGGAGGCGCATATGTAATGATGACTAACACTACTAGGGGCATCATTGCGACGCCTATGATTAAACAGATCGAGGCGTCTGCCGGGACCACGGAGTTGTTTGGCAAGGGCGATCCGGGAGCCTTAGCTCGAAAAGGGGATCCGGAGGAAGTGGCCGAAGCTATCGCGTTTCTTCTTGGCCCGCAAAGCAGTTTCATTAGCGGCGTTGTGCTTCCCATCGATGGGGGATTCGCATGCTAAGCATCTCAAGCACTAGTTGGGTCGACATGGGCAGTGGGTTGAAGGCTTTCCAAGGGGGCACTAGCGTCTAAGCGGGGAAATAGAGTGGCTGCTACCCCAAGCTTGTGTGGGGATGCCCACAAAGTGCAATTCATAACATGTGCTCAAACCAAGTTGATGTCCATTAGACCACTTCGTAACCAACTTGAAGTCTTGGAGACCACGCAGCTATATATACACATGGGGGCTGTCTCCGTCCCCTAGTTCTACCCCTCATTGTAAGTTGTTATAGACAAGTTATCCATTAAAACATAACATACATAACAAACATAACTCGCTTGTGAAGTCTAGGGTAACAGAACGAAGGGCCGCTGTCGAGTAAGGGTGAAGCGCAATAAAGACATCTGTTCGCTGCCCTGTCAACTATATACAAATTTCCTGTGGATTGCCCTTCGCCAGCTGTCCAAGTAACGTGGACCCGGCGGTCTAATCATTCAAATCGATCTTCTGTTCCGCCAAGGAAGCTTTAATGTCGTAGTTCTCGTGAAAGAATGTTGAGGATCTAAGGGTCCGCACAGTGAGATCTGTCTCTAGTCGTTTCAATGTCGAGTAAAAGTCGGACCGCTCAATAGAAGCAGTCATGAGCTTGAAGGCGGCCCAATGTTTGGTCGAGGCTAGATGGTGCATCTCCATAACCCTTCCCTCCAGGATCTCTAAGAGTTCGGCATTCCCAGCTTCATTCGGCGAGCTCTTGGCCCAGGCCAGGTACTCCGCTACGGCTTGAGATAGACCTGCGAGCTTTGCCTGCGTGTTGAATATAGTAGAAATGAAGTCTACCACCGGTGCCGACGGGAACGTTTGGTCTCCCGTATCTATAGTAGACGGCATAACTAATGCCGGTGTCATGGTTGCGCTCCCCCGTCCGCTCATTGTGCGCAGCTCGTTTAGACTGGGAACTGAGCACTGGCGTGGCGGTCCGGAGATGAGATCGTCCTCTGTTATCTGGGATACGACCCCTGGAGCCATAGAACTCTCTTGTAACGTCCGTAAAACCTCGTCGGTACCGTCGTCGCAGTCCCCGAACGGTGCGTTAATCCCAGAGAAACAATCACTTGTCGGTAACACCGGCGCGGACGTGAGCGGTGGTGGTTGAAGGGGTATCTGAAGGTCCAGCATGGTGTTGTCGGGCAATGTATTAAAAACCAATGGATTTGATACGCCTAAGCCCTGGCTAGAGGCTCCGGTCCTCTGTTCCATGATCTGAGCTTCCGCTTTGGCTTCAGTTCCGTGTGGTATTAGCCCCTATTCAGTTAAAGGGTGGGTATGGCGTTTCAGAAGGAAAAGCTTATAGATGTAAGGGTCCAACGAAATCTTTCATGAGTGACGGAAACAAGATCCTTACCGACTCGATCTTGCAGACTTTCAATTGTCTGTACCAGGTCTCCCCGCGTCGGTGTTGATGACGAGGTATATATGCATTTCTCTCCTGATCGCCTGCACTTCTCACACGCCGGTTGCTCCCCATTGCAACGCACCTTGCGGTCGCGGCAAGATTTACATGCGATATGTCTAGACATATTCGATAAAGAAGACGAAATGCATAAGTTCGCTGGAACGAGCAATCTCGGCAGCAGGTGCGACTCACGACTAAAGACGATGATTCCGGTTCACGATTAAATAGGAGAACATAGGTTTGCCTTCTGGAAAATACACGTCCAGGACTATCCCACGCTTGAATTGGCGACTGAGTAGCAAGGTAAGCTGCATCCTGATCAACAGACATCCCTACCAATGTAGGCGTGATCTTCCTTTTACGTTCTTGCGTCATCATACAGTCTTCTTATTGCACTCGGATTGAAGTTCAACGGCCCCCGTGGCCTTGAGGCTGAAACTTATCAAATTTGTTACACCAACAGGATTCTTCGGACATCAGGTCCACGCAAGCAACCCTATCGCGCGCATAAGATGGCGTAAGTGGCGCCGGGATTCGCTGCCGTCCAATGTGAAGTGAAGTTCTGAACAGCTAGTTTTATTGCTCATCGACCCGGGCCCCTTGGATGCCATTCTCCTCGGATGACATGGTAATAGGGTTGCCTAGTCACGCAGTTCCAGTCAAACCCAGTGCAGACGAGACGGCGTGATTCATAGACCTCCTCAACCCCCTTATGGGTTTGTGTTTGATACGGTCAAAGAGGTGAAAGCAAAGTCAACCGTGCCACTGTCTTGGCAGCGCTACGGAGACGTGGGTGAACGTGGGCAAGCGCGGCCCCACCTCCCGGGGGCACAAACAGCCAGGGGTCTTCTAGCCTCTAGACTAACGGAGCCTACCATTTCAGCTTGTAGCCCTTCTTTCTATATCCACATACCCACTCTGATCTGTGCTTACTGCCCTGACTGCCGCTATATATTTCTCGATATGCTCTGGGATATAATATATGCTCCCGTATATAGTACAGAGTCAGGGCATAGCCGAGTGCCCCGGGATGTGCCGCAATGGCTTGTTCGGGGGTACCTGACTGTGCCCAACTGCCAATCGATGAACAAACGCAACCGTTTGGCAATCAGAGCATGCCGGAAACGGAAATGTCATTCGCTGGATATGGTAGCCCAAGTGGCTCGTCCACGTCGTTGTTTCCAATGGGGTCAGCTTGAGCAAGTCAGTGAACCCCTTGCTCGCCGTTCAGGCTAACATGGGCCGATGGTCGTCGGGAACCTAGTGCCGATATACAAGACATAGGGGTGATTTTGGTTAGTTACAGTACCCCCAATGGGCTACTATACGCTTAGGATGTGTATAGAAAATTATATGGTATGAGATTGTTGTCGATTCCGTTTAAGATGGATAATTTTGAGAATTGGAAGCCGTCGGTAGCGATAAGCACCGGTTGAATGATCCCCGATGTCCAAGCCCATGCGAATTTGAATGTGATTCTACATGGTTATAAAGTGGCCTGGTGAGGGCATCTAACTGAGATACACTCCCGTGGGTTATGCTGGTGAATTGAAATTGAAGCAAGGTGATGAGGTTCCTGCGAAACATTGGCCTCATAGCTTATCTAGTGGGGGTATCCTTAGTCGGGAATTGACACATCCCTGTTTAGGATCCCTTGTCATCTTAATTTGCGGTGACACTTTCGATCCAGGGATTGATAGTGTCAAAGAGACATGCGTTGGCAAGTTGTTGAACCTAGCAACGCCATGGCGTAGCTAGCTAACAGACTAGTGGAAATAGCTTCGGTCACTCAGGTACCCTTATCTCTTGGCTACCACTGTTTTTATCTGTATTTAAGGAGGGTTCACTACCTCCACCTTCTATCTCGGACCTTCTAGAGGTCAAGTAACCTTTAATACACTTCTTCTTCAGTTATATGCTTCAGTGCGTGATGCCAGGGTCCCACACAAGTCCGTGGGGCAAGGATGGTCTTCATGATACGCGGCCTTATACCACGAATAACCCTGCACGTAAGGTCGTGGTGTATATAGTTCGTAAGACTTTCTCATGAGCTGAAATTCTAGAAAGCGAACGGTCCTTCCTGATATAGTACACCCTTGGACGATATACGCGTATTAGCTCCTATCCCGTTAGTTTACATCAGCCCACCGCCACTGACCCTCCATCTCGAGAACACCACGCACAGAAGGTTATTCGCAACAGGCATGGCACCTAGCAAAGAGTAAGTGGTCCGAGCGATATCGGACTATTTCCATCTTGGCGGAATGTGCCGCCTTCAACGAAGATGCTATAGGCGTGCACGATTGTCCGTTCAAAACACTCATCCTCCGCGTGGATCTGCGAATATCCCCACGCCCCGCAGACCATTATTGCGACTTCGCGATGCATTGCTTCTGTGATTGGACCGTAGCCTTCATCAGTCGTGCGATGGTGAAGTACTGATACGTCACGCCAAGCTATCGCCTGATTACCGCCGCCGGTGCAAACGGCATGACTTCCATCCGTTCTTACACGAGGTCTGTAGGAATTCTCTGGGACGGTTTATGTGTACCGGACAGACTATGAATGTCTGTAAGCCACATCTTCTCTTTTGGGGCTTCAATGTAACCCGGCCCTGTCAGCTACGGCCAGTCAAGGGCTTTGCAGTAACGGGCGCACTGCACGCCCCTGACAGTTTAGGGAGCTGAAAATAAGCTAGACATGTGGCTTGCAGCCAGTCATATTCTATTCTACAACGTTCTAGATGCCTGCAGCTATGATCCACTCCCGTTTGCCATTTGCCGCGGTATATCCGTTGTCGCCGTATCATCCGTTGTATGGCCACTGGTAGTCTTCTGTAGCTTTAATCATTCGTCACACGCTTTGATGGTCACCTTTCCCTTGAGATGAAGCCAGCTTCCTGCTTGCTAGATACTCATCTACGAAACCATTAAAGTCAGTAGGTTGGTAGGGGCTGAATACCTCCGCCAAGATGTTAGACTTCCTGCGGCTATTCAGACCGAGGTCGGCAAATATGCTATCAATATACTATATCTCGTTAGTCGCAGAGGCCTGCAGTCCAAATTCTAGGTTCTTACGCAAGTACTTACTGGGAGGAAGTCATAAAGAGAGTACGGGAACTTTTGTCCTTGGTTGAGGTATCTCTTGCGTGTCCAAGCATTCCAGAGAGCTACCTCCTTTGCCATCTCGTCGGCATCAGGGAGATCGATCTCTCCGAGAAGGTACAGTATAGTCCAAAGCGACTGGACTTCTGAAACTAGTGGAGTTTGTACGGTATGGATCTGTCCCAGAATTGCAAGGGACCGATCCCCCCTTTCGGCTAGCGATACCGGAATCGAGCGGCGGTAGAGTCTCCATTTTTGCTGCAGGCTCGGATCAAGTGGCTTCGGATACTTCAACTTCGGCGGCTTTGATAGGAAAGGCAGCATCTCGTCCACAATCCTATCAGCCTCAATGTCGTATCTTCTCCAGTCAAAACCCTTTTCCGAGGTGTCAGGGATTATTTGCCCATGGTACCCCGGGAGGCCGATGTCTGCCTTATGCTTCTCATCGAAAATGGCAAAGTGGTCGCCCCAACCTGTACACATGACTAGGTAGTCGGCATCAAGCACTTCGCCGGTCTTCAACGTGACGCTGCGTTCTTGCGTAGAACGTATCTCACCACGAACGATGTTCAGGGTCGGCTTGTGAAGTGTCGCCCAGAAGTCCGGCAGGGTGACTACACCCAGACCCGAATGGGCCCAGAAGACGCTAGCGAAAGAGTCAACAACTGCTTACTACGTGACGTACTGATAGAGCCTTACCTCTGGCGATCGATTTCTGGCTTTAACATTTCCACGTGGTCGCCTCTTGCGTAGCCTGCATGAACCCCACTAACATAATCCAGGAAATCCCAGAATCGCCCCACGCACCATCGGCCGGGCGTGGTTCTCTGCAGAAGCCAGTAGAGTCGCCCCTTCGTGTTTAGGATTGAAGGACTGAGGTGCGTCATCAGTCGAGTCGACGCAACCGCAATGGTGTTTACCATGTTTAGGACCCTGAAAGGCAAGATAGATAGCGGGCCGCCTCCGTCCTCCCGAATCACCCAGGTCACCTTCTTGCCCATGTTGAGAAGCAGGTACACGGCGTCGTAGGCTGACTTGGCAGCGCCGGTGACAATGACGTTTTCAATGCTGTCATCGCCGAGGTCATTCCAGGACGTGCCGAGATCTCGAGAATGGATGATTGGGACCGAGTCCGGAGCACGTTCAAGGTCTGGCATATAGGGGATTGAAGTAACTCCAGTGGCCACGAGTAGCTTCTCAGTCTCTATTATGTCTTGGCACTCGCGAAGAGCGAGACGCCATCCATCAGGTAGCTTTTTGGCTTCCTTCACGAACGTGTTGAACCTTATACGGCGCAGCAAGTCGTGGTCTTCCGCATACTTTTGGAGATAGTTGTGAATCATCTCGCCCGTAACGCTGGGATCCTTAGGGTCTCCACCGTTAGGTGGCATCGGCGTATCAGAATAATTAAAGAGCTAGTCTCAAGAAGTCAGCGCGTAGTCGAAATTGAGAAGTGTTTGGCTACGCTTTGACGTACCCCAAGCCGAACTTGCGCTACCAGGTTTGGATATATCCTGTCCTTGCTCCAAACCCCACCAACGGTATTATCAGAGTCGATAATGAGCAGGTTCGCATCTGGCCTAAGTCGAAGATATGTTCTAGCTGATACAAGCCCATACCACCCTAAACGCTATGTTAGTATGTGGCCGATACCCGTAACGTAGCCAGCCTTACCAGCGCCGATGATGGCCACATCGACTTTTTGGACTTTGTGTGCGCCCATCTCGCTGGATATCTAAAACAGCCTGTGATTGCTCCGGTGGGAATGGAGATGTGCACTGAAAAAGCTGGACTTGATTAGAGATTCCTGATAGACACCAAAGCAAGCAAGCTAGCGTATAACATAGGAGGTCGCAATCATAAGGGTCATCAGAAAATGTTGTTTGAAAGATTGACAAGAGTTCAGTAGTTCTATAGCTCTCGCACAGTTAGGCTCCGCTCTCTTACTTCATATATGATACCCCTGACGAGCCTACAGACTTTTGCCTCAAAAAAACTCGGGGAGTCCGCCGAATGACCCTTGGCGGTCGGCGTCAGGCATCACCCACAACAAACGATATCGGCCTGTGACAGGGGCTCCGCATTGGTGGCGTGGCGGTTGCCTCCTATCTTACGTTGGCATTTTAATGGGACATGGGGTGCAGGATCCGGGGGCCACCCGAGTAGGCGGTATAGGGCTGCTCGGATCCGGACCGAAGGCCCCACACGGCCCTACATATACGAAACGAATCGGGTTTCCGCGCCGAGGATTGAACGTATCATGTCTATTCGTCGGTTTCGCCCGCCGGTGAAGGGCAATGCTGGAGCCTGAAATATCTACATTGATGGATGATTCCTGACTGACGGTGTGGGACAGCGATCTCGGCAATTCCCAGGTAAACAAATGTATTCGTATGCCGCGCAATCTAGTTGAATGGAGATACTCCACCGAACATCAAGGCGAACCTGGTAAAGTGCACTCATTGGCACGTAAATTCTGTAGCGGAGTGTGCGGGTACATTTTGGCGGACCAGGTTCTTTAGCCGAATATGCGGGTTCGCATTCCCAGATAAATTCTTTAACGGGATGTGGGGGTCGTGGAATGAGCTGCATGCTTCCATTATGGATACTTGGATGTAGCTAAATAGACATGGTATCGATTCACAATGGACGACACAGATTCTTAATACGGTATCGGTAAATGCCTCAATGGGTGAGTCAAGCTAAATTAGCCCTACACTTTTCCCAAGCCTGTCCTAACTAGAGGTTTCAATGCTTCACCGCCTTCTTGTGTATCCCACCAATCACTTCATGATGTCCCCCTTAATAACTTTTTTTGCGGCGGCAAATTGAGACCCGACTTGTAGCCTTTTTTCCCGAGCGTACAGGGCTAATGAAACGGTTGCCCTATAGCGAATCAGAAGTCAGCAAGAGCTTCCGAAGGAACGGTTGTGGCGGTGGAGACCTCTCGGCCAAGCTCGCCTTGGCAACGTTGGATGGCGCGGTGTAAGGATCTTCTGCTGTTAGACTACTCACCCTGGACCAATAGTAACATATCCAGCAAGCATGAAAAGAACCAGCATCGGCTTCCAGCGCCGTTGCCCTGTGGGGATCCTCGCGAGCAGCATGAACGCCCACGACATGCTCGAGAGACCGATGATGATTAGGTCGTACTGAAGGAACAGCCAAGGAC
Source organism: Monosporascus sp. GIB2 (assembly GCA_004155935.1). Taxonomy (NCBI): domain Eukaryota; kingdom Fungi; phylum Ascomycota; class Sordariomycetes; order Xylariales; genus Monosporascus; species Monosporascus sp. GIB2. The sequence goes on from QJNV01000054.1 coordinate 209,852, forward strand.
CGCGGATCAAGATATCTGAAACTCCAGCAGGACCGGTGAACGGGAATGGCACATACATCCGCACAAAGTTCGTGCTCGGGTCATTGCTTGTGAGCACCCTGCCAACGGAATACAAGTGGCCTACCGCTGACGAGACCGCTGCCAAGAGATAGGATCCCCGAATCCACAGAAAAGAGTTGTGAATCGGCTTCCTAACGTCAGGGCCCGTCTGGCCACGTAGGCACCACGTCATGTTCTGCAAACCCATCTGTATCCAAGTTACCCAGATCGGATCGGGTTGCCAGATTGCAAGGATCGTCTGGTGAGCCACGACTGATCGACTATCTGGGCCGTTCCAGGTGGGTGCCATGCCAATGAGTGCTGGGATGATTGCGCCTATGAGGAAGCTGAACGGTATAGCTCTCGCCTTATTCGGGTCCCGAACTCTGTATACCTCCGTTTCGGTGACCCAGAGTAGATGGCATGCGTAGTATAGGGGCAAGGAGATCGCAGCACCGAAACACTGCCAGAGAATGCCAAAGACGACTGGCCTGGAGAAGTATGAGCCACCCAAGCGGATCAGGACAGAAATATGGGTCATGGAAAGATATGTTTCTCACCTGGCAATCCACTTGGGCTTCTTCCCTGGACGGATTGCCTCGACAAACAGCCAGACAAACGCAGACTGGAGCGTGGAGTAAGCGTCAACGAGGAACAAGTTATAGCCTTCCTCGTGGCCATTGGTTCCGTAGAAAAAGAAGGCGACAAGAACGGCAATAGGATAATCAATAAGGGCGATTCCTGTGTAGTTCGTTTTGAGGGGAACGCTTTCGTTCAGCTTGCCCTGCCATACAGCAAGAAGCAACGCTTTGACGGTGCCGTTCAAAAGACATATCCCCCAAAGAAGAAACGTCGCCAGCACGGCGAGCGAGCGAAAGTAGAGAGTCGTAGACCACATATTCGTGAAGGTGTTGATTTCGTATGTGTCATAGACGAGATCACGAGAAAGTTCCCAGGCTCGAAAGTTGGGGGACCTAATACTGAAGAATCCACCTAACCTGGTGAGATAGGCAAGGCCTAGGCAAGACGTCCAATTCTTCGAACACGTAATCTCGGTGACCTGGACAGATATCAGGTTCGCCACCGAGGACCCCCAATGATGCAAAGGCGGTGTTCGGTCCGACGGTGGGACTCGGGGTCGCCCCGACTGTGTAAGCAGACCGAGAACGGCACCCAGATACAGCAAGTGATGCACCCAGAGCCTAAGCTGCCCCGAGCTTAAGCTAGCATGGGGGCCCGACATGGCGAATTTCTGCGTGACGTGATATAGGATGGCTAGTTAATAAATCACAGGCCCAAGACCGCGGTTGTTGGGCCATCTGATCAAGTTGCCACCACATATATTAGACATATCTGCCGCAGGCGCCTACTTAGCATCAGCATCCTACATAGAACGAAGAACCATCGATTGGAAGAACACCTACCTCGATACCTTAAAATGTCTCCAAGTGTGTTCCAAGGCAACGGCGATGAGAGCCAACGTCCGACTCTCGAGCCTATTGCTATATGCGGAATGGGTGCGTAGTCCCGCGTCCCCAACTAAGGCGATTGACGACATGCTTCTTCAGGAGCTGCCCTCACATGCTCTTTCTACCTAAATTGCTACCCCATAAGACCCCCGGGCGTAGTGTGTTCTTGCTTGCTGACTATGGACGTATACAGCATGCCGGCTGCCCGGCGGTATCGACTCAGACGCGTCCCTCTGGGAGATGCTCGTCAACAAGCGCAGTGGGCAGACCCCTAAGGTACCGGCGTCCCGGTTCAACATCGACGCGCATCTTCACCAGAACCCAGAGCGGCCAGGGTCTTTCAATGTACCAGGTGGATACTTCCTCGATGGAAGACCTGAGGATTTCGACCCCACCTTTTTCAATATGACACCCATCGAGGCGCAATGGCTGGATCCACAGCAGCGAAAGATGCTAGAAGTGTCCTATGAGTGCTTGGTTTCCGCCGGCCTGACATTAGACGCCGTTGCGGGCTCTAACACGGCCGTCTTCGTTGGGTCGTTCACCGCAGATTATCGTAGGTCCCTTGACGCAAGAACTCTCAAACAGTCTCTAATGTCGGATGCACAGAGCAAATGTCTACGCGGGACCCTGACTTTCGCCACAATTACGCCGCTACTGGAGTGGACCCTGGAATCATCAGTAACCGTATCGGTAATACGTTCAACTTGAACGGACCAAGGTGGGCTGACCCCGGTCTGAGCACGGGCTTTCTCATAAGCCTCGGAAGTTAACTTGACCGTAGTTTCACAATCAACACGGCTTGCTCTTCGTCTGTTTATGCCATACATAACGCCTGTCATGCACTTCGGGCACGTGACTGCGATGCGGCTATCGCTGGTGGTGTCAACTTGATTATCACGGTTGACCAGCACATGAACACGGCCAAGCTGGGAATTTTATCACCAACCTCGACATGCCACACTTTTGACGCCTCGGCTGACGGCTATGGCCGTGCTGAGGGAGCCGGGGCCATATATCTGAAGCGTCTCTCGGATGCCATTCGAGATGAAGATCCCATTCGTGCGGTGATTCGCTCCACCGCCGTGAACACGTGAGTCCACTACCCGACCACGGGACGATCTATCACACGCCTTGTCTAACACGGTCTTGTACATAGCAATGGTAAGGTCGAGGGAATGGGTATTACACACCCAAGTGGAAAGGGTCAGGAGCGTGTTGTCCGTATGGCATATGCAAAGGCCAATCTGGATCCGAACGAGACCATATATGCCGAACTTCATGGAACCGGCACGCCAGTCGGAGACCCAATTGAGGTTAAAGCTATCGGGCGCGCATTAAACGACACACGGCCAAGAGACAAGCCGTTGTTTATGGGAGCTGTATGTGCGAGTTCGTCCCGAATCCTGCGAGTGGAAGCTAACGCGGCAACAGATCAAGCCCAACATTGGTCACAGCGAGGCTGCAAGCGGCATTTTCGCTGTCATGAAGGCCGCTTTAATGACGGAAGCTGGGGTGATTCCCGGCGTCGCCGGCTTCAAGAAGCTGAACCCTGAGAGTTAGTGTTGCCTCCTTTTCGAGTTCACAGGGTAGCACAGCTAACCATCGTTATAGTCTTGGAGGACGAATGGAATGTTAAAGTGCATTCTGAAACAGCCCCATGGCCCGCGGACTCGCTAGTACGTCGGGCAAGCGTGTCGTCCTTCGGCTACGGCGGCACTAATGGCCATGTCATCGTCGAATCTGTCGACTCCTTGCATCCTCGGTACCAGCATGCCAGGCAAAAGAGCGTTGCGCATTACGATCATTCATCCAATAAGCCTTATTTACTATGCTTCTCAGCCCATGACAAAGCAACCCTGTCGCGCAATATCAAGGCGATCGGAGATGTAGCGGCGAAGTACTATGCCGCCGACCTAGCGCATACTCTCAATTTGCACCGTACCAAGTTCGCGCACAGAGCATTCACCATCATGCGCGAGGGACAAGAAGCCGACTGTTTCAACCCTGCCTCGATGCCGAGCGGGGTCGTTCCGAAGACAAAGGGCAAGCTCGGCTTCCTCTTTACTGGTCAAGGCGTAGGTTCCATATCCTCTCTTACCATGAGTCTTTCCACTAATGATATGGTCGTAGGCTCAATGGGTGGGCATGGGTAGGATCGCCTTCATGGAGTTTCCGATCTTTAGGGAGACCATCGAGAAACTCGACTTGATTGTGCACAGGGTCACTCCGAAGCCGTCGTTCAGAATTGCTGATCTGCTCCTGGACGATGCCGGGGCGACCGCAAGCAGGATTAATGATGCCGAGGTCACTCAGCCCTTGTGCACCGCAATCCAGATTGCTCTCGTTGACCTCTTTTCCCAATGGGACATCACTCCGGCTGTGAGCATTGGCCACTCTTCCGGTGAGATTGGAGCTGCGTACGCAGCCGGTCTGATTAGCGGTCCGGAGGCCATGATTGCTGCCTTCTGTCGTGGCCGAGCCGTGAAGGAGGCCTCCACCAGCGGCTCCATGCTTGCTGTCGGCCTCGGAGCCGAAGAAGTGCAACAGTTCCTAAGCAGCGATCTGGCGGACGTCTGCGTCGCCTGCGAGAATTCACCCAGCAGCGTTACCCTAAGTGGCAAGACGGAATGCATCTCCCAGCTGCGAGAGGAACTGAGCGCAAAGGGTGTGTTCGCTCGAGAGCTCAAGACCGGCAAAGCATACCACTCTCCGCATATGGCACCTGTTGGCGACGCGTATGACATCATTTTGCCTCGCGCCCTCAGCACGCTTACAGAGGACGACCTTCTGTGGCGCAAGACAAGGTCTCGGATGATCTCCTCGGTGACTGGCGAGCCGATCGTGGAGGACACCCTGCCAGCTAGCTACTGGAGCGCAAATCTCAGGCAAAGGGTCCTTTTCAACACGGCCGTCCAGCGTCTGGGATCCGACGAAGATTTCAGCAACGTCAGCTGTATGATTGAGATCGGCCCCCACTCTGCTCTTTCTGGGCCCTTCAAGCAGATATGCATTGCCAACAAATTCGACAAACTGAGCTACATTCCATCCCTGATCCGGAACAAGAACGACGCCGACCAGCTCCTGTCTGTGGCCGGCTCCCTTTTCAATGCCGGCCTACCCGTCGACTTAGAGGAGGTTAACTGGGACGAAAAGCTGGAAGCGAGCAGGAACCGCAAGTCGAAGACCCAGTACTTGCTGGTTGATCTGCCGCCCTACCAGTGGAATTACGATAAGACGTACTGGGCCGAGCCGCGCGGTAGCGCAGAACAGCGCAACCGAGCCTACCCGCGTCATGATGTTCTAGGTAGCCGGGTGGCGGGGCTCTCGGATGGAGCTAAGATCTGGCGCAATATCCTTAGGCATAAGGATCTTCCATGGCTGAAAGACCACAATGTAAGTCCGGGAGTAACCTGTTGAAAAGAAAAATATTTTCGAAATACTGACGATGAGGTGTGTAGCTTGGAGGCACGGCTATCTTCCCGGCTGCTGGATATCTGTCCATTGCCATCGAGGCGCTGCGCCAGGTACACGAGACTGAGGGTCTAGCATTTGAGGGCACCACTCTCCGCGATGTCGACATCAAGACAGCTCTTGTGGTTCCTGATAACGACGAGGTCGAGATCATAGCAACACTACGACCGATCGGCGAGTCAGGATGGCATACCTTCACCATAGAATCCCTCGCAGAGGGCAAGTGGTCTTCGCACTGTGAGGGTAGGATCACCGCTCGCGGCAAGCCCGTCGTGAAGGGAAGCCACCCGGTGGATGAGTCTGCGCTTTCCCGGCGCGCGTCGGGCAAGACTTGGTATGACGCCTTCCACAGGGTCGGTTTCAACTACACGAACACATTCCAGCAGCTACAGGAGGCTCGCACTGACGACTTTCACCATGCCTCCGGCGACGTGTCGGTCGTGGATAAGTCCGGTGTGGTAGAGGGCGAGTCGCGCTACCTGATCCACCCTGCTACCATCGATGCCTGCCTCCAGCTCATCATCATCTCAATCCATGCAGGAAAGCACAAGGAGATGCCATGGGGTGTCGTTCCGACGGCCATTGAGGAAGTCTCCTTGTTCTTCCCGGGAGACGATATCGACTCGACTGGTCGTGCCGTCGCGTGGACCGACGGATTCGACGGGCGGAAATTCAATACCCACACCCGTCTCATGGGCCCAAGCGGCAAGCTCCTCATGAACATCAAGAGCCTGGTCTGCGTCTCGTACGAGGCGGCCTTGCCCGCCGAGAGCCGGTCATCAGGCCCAGCGGAGACGTTCTCCGTTGCGACCTGGAAGCAGGATGTCGCATCCCTGTCCGCTCGGAACGCGGCTTCGACGGCGCAGGTTCAGTCCGTCGACAGGATGGTCGAAATCATCCATCACCGGGAGCCCGTCAAGAACGCGTTGGTCTTGGGAGTTCCATCTTCGGATACCGTGGAAAGCATTCTCCGCCTTGTTCCCGACAACTGTGCAGTTACGGTCGCCTTTGCTGGGGAGCAAGAGATTAACCTTGCCGAGGATGTCCTAGCGCGGGTGACCGCCAAGGTGTTATCGAAGTCCCCCGAGGCTTGGCAAGAGGGGCTCGGGGAGGGCCAGCAAGACCTCGTTTTGGTAGACTTCTCGGGTACTCAAAATTCGAATGCTGATCTCTCACCCAGTGCGCTTCTGCCTCTTTTACAAAAAGACGGCTGGCTCCTAGGCTCTCCCCAGGACTTCGCAACGCTCCCTGAGTCCGCCTTGAAGATTGGAGATCAATTTGCATTGCCTAGTTCCGATGCAACGAAGCACAACGACAGCATTGGTAGCATTACTGTGCTGACCGTCACCCCGTCTTCTTCCGGCGTCGCTGGTATCTTGTCAAGCACCGGCTGTGTCGTCCGTGAGAAGGCAATTGCAGAGTACGACTCCAGCGAAGACGCGCATGTTATCGTCGACGACACGACCGGCGTGTTATTGTCTTCCCTCAACCAAGAGGAATTCCAAACCCTGAAAGCCGTCCTCGGCTCCGGCTCTCCTACGCTATGGCTGACAAAGGGCGTTAAGGCGGGCCAGTCTGCTGTTGGCGGCGGACTGGCGGAGGGCTTCCTCCGCGCCGTGCGGTCTGAACAAGCAGCCTCGAGGGTCGCTCTCCTGGACTTCAGCCCGGACGAGAAGGCGCAGGATCTGGCTCAAACGATCATCGCGAAGTTGGCGTCAGCCGAGACGAAAGACTCAGGACTCGATACGGAGTTCTGGCTCCACGAGGGCGCCGTCTATATTCCTAGGGTCTACCCTAACACCGAACTGAACCAGAAGTGGTGCGACACGCCACAGACCTCCGATGTGGAGTTGAAGCCATTGCCGAAGCACCAGCCCCTGAAAGTCGTGGCCCATGGGGACGGAGTCGTATTCCGGCCAACCTCCCAGCAGGTAGTGCTTGCCGCAGACGAGATCGAGGTTCAGGTCGAAGCCTCGGAGTATTCCCTTACTTCCGGGTCCCACATGATTGTTTCCGGGACAATCGCTCAGACGGGCTCATCACGCGATCAGTCCCTTGTCGGAAAGCGTGTGGTTGCATTCACCAATGAAGGGCTTAGCACTATTGTGCGCACACCCGCATACGCTGTGGCTGATGGAGAGCTCGAGTCTCAATCACCAACCTCCCTCATCGCAGCGCTAAGCCCCCTTAACACTATAGCCGGTGCCTATATCGCTGGCGGCAAGATGGGCGCGGGTTCTCGAATCCTTTCTCTTCCTGGTCCGAAGCCGATCATGAACATGACAGTTCTATTGGCTCGCGCGCTTAGCTGGGACCTTACCCTTGTTGTCGACAGGGAGCAAGATAGGGAGCAGATCATGTCTACGTCTGGCGTGGACGCTAACAAGGTGCTATTGTCAAGCAGCCTCGATAGCATCATTGCGGCTGTCGATAGTTTGCAGTCACCTTCGCCGTTGACTGTAATCGCACATGAGTTCTCCGCCCTCAGCCAGGAAGTTTGGAGGAACATCCCTGCGCTGGGCCGTTTCCTACTTGTCACGAGGGACGGTTCCATGAAGCAAGGACCGGACGGTCTGCCCTTCTCACGCGGGGCGAGCTTTATCCCCGTCATTTCCAAGACCCTGCACGCCACCTCGGAGTCTGCTTCATCTCTATTCAAGACATCTCTCGACCTGGTAGAGCGTTACCCGGAGCTTCTAAGCGCAAGCGATTCAGCCAAGATCGTCGACGCTTCGGAGCTCAGAGCAGTCAAAGCTGATAACGGAGACCAGGATGCCGAGACCACGGTTGTCAGTCTCCGTTACGAGGAAAGTCAGGTCGTGGTAAGATCCCCACCTAACTCCAAGTCATATTCATATTGGGATTCTTAGGCGCTAATCAACATGACTCCAGATACCACCGGAGACCCCGAGCCTCTCCCTCTCGCCAGACTCCTCGTATCTCCTAGTCGGCTGCCTGGGCGGTCTCGGCCGGAGCCTCACAAAGTGGATGATCGAACGAGGGGCCAGGCACTTCGTCTTCCTCTCCCGCTCAGGTGCCGACAAGCCAGAGGCCGCCCGAGTCGTCGCGGAAATCACGGACAAGGGCGCTTCGGCGAGGGTATTCCGCGCCGACGCGTCGGATGAGGAAGCCGTACGTCAGATCGTCGACGAAGTGAACAAGGAGCGTCCGATTCGCGGAGTCGTGCACGCGGCTATGGTTCTGAAGGTACGTCCAACTTGACTAACTAGATAATCGAACGGCAGTGCTGACGAGTAATTCACATCAGGACGGTATCCTCGAGCAGATGGACTACGCTTCGTTCATGGCCGCCGTCGCTCCGAAGGCCAAGGGGGCTCTCAGCCTGCACAAGGCCCTGGGCGGCGCGGAACTCGACTTCTTCGTCATGACGAGCTCCATCTCGGCGGTCCTCGGCAACACGGGCCAGAGCAACTACAGCGCCGGCAACAGCTTCCTCGACTCGCTGGCGCTCCACCGCAACATCCGGGGCCTCGCCGCGACGTCGCTCGCCCTCCCCATGGTCCTGGACGTCGGCGTCGTCGCAGAGAACGACGGAATCGAGGCGTCGCTCCTGCGCAAGGGTCTTTACGGCATCGACGAGCAGGAGATGCTCCGCGGCTTCGAGGTCGCCATGTCGACGCCTCGCCCGGCGGCTGTCTCGGGGGCGGGCGGACCGGGGTCCCTCGCTGGCATCGAGAAGGCAACGGAGGCACAGATTGTCATGGGCGTGGACCCCAGGGAGCTGGCGCGCTCCATCAACAGGGCTGGAGCCGACAACGTCGACCTGTACTGGTACAACGACGCGCGCCTGTCGCACATCCGGAAATCGCTGGAGGCGCACACCGGCAGCGGAGCCGGCGGCAAGGGCGACGAGAGCTTCGCCGCGGCCCTGAAGGCGGCCGAGACACCTGAGGGCGCCATGGAGGTCATCGCCATGCACGTCGTCAAACGCATGTCGGGCATCCTGATGATCCCTGTCGAGGGCTTCGAGCTCGACGGCCCCTCGCTGGCGAGCTACGGCCTGGATAGCATGATCGGCGCCGAGATGAGGACGTGGCTCTTCAAGGAGTTCGGCCTCGACTATCCGTTCCAGAAGCTGCTGGCTCCTACTCTTACCTTTAAGGCGCTGGCGAAGGTGATTGCGGGAAAATTGGGCATCATTCCCGAGGGGGAATAAATGGATTGGAGCATATATCAGTTCAGTTTATGTATGATTACGACTTAACGACTTCGATAGATTTCCTTATATCAAGGGGTAGCTGGTCGCTGGATCAGAAGCACGCCCCCTTTTCATATATCGCGGCTAATAAAAATATGGTTACGCGCACAAGGCCTCCGTTCATATTGCAACTCAATTCATGCTGCGATGTCGGGTCCGATATTCATACACTAAATATGGTGTCGTGAACAATATACCGCCTACCAACTGGGATTCGTACCTGCCAAGCCAAGGCTCCGAAGGATGTACAATATGGCGTTATTCTTATCAAGAGTGTTGTATGCCTGACATCCACGATGGCCTGGACCGACTTACGCGATGATCCCCAATTATTTCTTTCCGTTTCCTGTTCCATACCCCTATCACGCCCTTGACGTCGACATGGGTCAGCAGCCGACGGCCCACTTGACACAACCCACAGCAACCCCATCGTCGCCTATTTTTGAGACTAGTATTATGCGGCAGCATTGGTGGACCATGAGATGGATTGATGTTGTAATGGGAGAAGGAAAAGTCTCAGGGTAACCGATCTCTGGCTTTCAGAACTTACTGCAATATGACCATATGGTGACATAATTTGCTCTCACCCACGATCCGACCACGTGCTTGCAGACACATGCCTGTAGCTCATAAAATTAGCTCCAAGTAAGGTTCAGCTCCAGTCCACTGGGCTGTAAGCGTGTCTGACCAGACCGGCTTTCTTGGATGCGGTTCTAGAAGAACTTAAAACTGATACCCTTCGTTGCTGCACAGCTTCTTCATCAATACTTGCTTCGCCTTAAGTCTTTTCCATATCGCAGCGCCCTCGCTCCATCCAGTGTATCGAGACACCCTAGACAGCCGTTAGTCCCCATCTTGATAAAAGCATAACTTGCGACTCACTGAATGAACGCGATATTATGCTTCGTCTAGGGGCCTTGGAGTCGGCGCGCCATATATTATTCTGGTTCTTATCTCTTGAGACCGGCCAGACCATGTCACGGTGACAGGCAAACTCGTTCCAGGCCAGCGGCTCGCTACACCGAATACCCAGTGACGCGACGAATGCGGCTTATAGTTAAATCGGTGGGGTCCCCTTGTCGGCCTAGCGTCTGCGTGCCCGCTGTCCTGATCCCTGGACCTCGGCGGCTCCTAGGCGTGTCTCCCGGTTCTGTCGCATCTGGCAAACTTCCTCTCAAGAGCAGCCTCGTTTTCTGGCGTCATTCCACACACCATTTGCTTTCACAGCGGCATACGAGGATGACGGTGAGGCTGGTCGCGCTGAAACTCACACTTTGGAACCTTGGGTACAGCATTCGACGCGCTTCTCATAGTCAGGCACTTCTCCGCCTTCAATGGCGTAGTCCCGTACGAGTACGGGCCCGGGATTAGAGAAGCCGAGATACATATGACCGCCACAACCAATGCCAGCTTTTGTCTAGCTTACTAACGTATCTCCAACCTCCCCCGCTATCGGGCCTGCAAACAACGTTTCATGCAAGCCACCAACGTTAGACTAAGAATTATGACGTCTTCCCCCTAATTCCATGTTATGAGCCTAAATAATCCCAATTGCTCTTATCGCTATGCTAGAACGCTCTGAGTAATACAACATCCGCGACATCGGAGAGCACTAGCAGGCGATTGCTAGATCAAGAGACGGCGATTTCTCGGAGTTCTCTATAAACCATTAAACCACCTGTGGAAAAGTTAGAAAAAGGCGCGCTCTTAGTGGCCGTCAATGGTCCCCCTTGCCGGACGTCATGCTGAACTTGGCTAGGCTTGGCAGAAGCTTGATCAAACTTGGCAAAGCTTGACAATACGGGATCTCCAATTAAAATGCCGAAGTACCTGACGTTTCAACGGAAGCCAACGACGGACAACTTGGTGTCTTGCGGAATTAAAACATCCATGTCAAGTATCAGCTAGTGCAAGAAACTGGCCAACTGAAAGAAAACCCGGTCGTCTAACATGTGGAGAGATACTGCCCGAGGATGTTAGACTTACCCATCATACGTAAAACGCGCCAGGAAATGTTAGCGTAGTCCGTCATTTCCTCGACACAAGCCTCCCATCGAAGTTTAGCCAGACTATTGCATATACGCTCCCCTTCAGCTACCTGAGAAACGTTCTCCGGAGAGGCATGGCTCTCGTTCGTCACTCGATGAGTCCTTTCGCCTTTCTGGTCAACGACCACGACCGCCATCACAATCATGACCCTGACCCATTTATTTCACTGATACGACGGAAGTTTCAACGTTAGCGAGCTCTTGCTTCGTATCTCCATCATGCAGCCATCATCTAGAATGAAATAAGTTGCGATGGCCTTCCTAATCAAGCCAAAGGTCCCGTCCTATGCTAAGGCTATGTAGGATCAGCTTCAGATAGGGTAGAGACCTCTCGTTTCGCGTATCGCTGTCATTGAGCCGAGAGACGCGCCTATCATTTGGTCTATCATACGAGCAGTGTAGTGCTGTGAGACTTTACCCACTTAACCTCCAGACCCCGAGGACATATCCGAGTCATTCCCACTAACATAATTATTATTAGTTGAAAACACCGGCGCTGAGTGGCCGCCCCTCCCCTTGCGTTATCTGCGGATGGAAACCTGCAAGGGTATAGTGTCCCCGGCGGCGTGGATTCTTTTTTACTTCTAGTCTGCTATCGCGACATGGGAGCTGCTCGTAACACATTCCGTATCGGAGAAGGTGTTATCAGAATGAGCTTGTCATACCCTGCCGAGGGTGTTAATACACCCGCCGCCACATCCGGAGTCTATCGTTCCTTTGGACCGTGCAATAAATTGGATGCAACCCCAGCTTGGTCTCCCCCCACAACCTCCCCTCGTAGTTGTCTCTTCTCAGCTGTGCCTCAAGTCGCGACGTATAGCGCCTAGAGACCGAAATGGGTATGTCACCGTGTCGACTGGACCTGGAGCGCCTCACGAACTAACATTCAGAATCAGCGGACGATAAGGCCTTGGAGCGCGACGCCTCTGTCGAGGAGAAAATGGCCCACACTCCTCCCGGCGATCGCCATGCGCCATACCTCGACCCTTCGATCTTGGAGGGCGACTACGAGGGCAAACCGACTGACGAGGAGCTAAAGACTCTTCGCCGGGTTTCCGGGAATGTCCCCATTGTTGCCTACCTCATATGTATAGTTGAGTTTGCTGAACGAGCCAGCTATTATGGCGTCCAGCCCTTGATAGGCAACTATGTCAACCGCCCTCGTATGTATCCCTACGCTTTCCACGTCCCAGTTGGTGGGAGCCATATGTCATGCGAATCCTTAGGTCAAACGGGAACTGTCGCATAACTCCAGGCCACTGCTTGGGACGGATTTTGCTAACCTTAATCTCTCTTCAGTGCCCGAAGGTGGAAATGGCTATGGAGCCCCTCCTCGGGGAGATCAGCAGACGCCCGGTGCCCTGGGACTGGGAACGGTGACTGCCAACGCGGTAACGCAGTCGTTCAGTCTGCTCGCATACGCTCTTCCACTCCTCTTCGGCTGGCTCGCTGATGCGAAGACTGGTCGCTTCAGGTTAATTTGCTGGGGTGTCGGAGTCTTCGGTGTTGCTCACGTGCTAATGGTCGCTGCCGGGGCTCCCAAGCTCCTTGCCAACGGAACTGCCAGGGTACCCTACTTTCTGTCCGTATACATATTATCAATCGGAGCTGGTAAGACTAACCCCTCTGTTCGCCGGTCTCTGAGCCATTCTTGCCTAACTCGACCATGCAGCTATGTTCAAGCCCAACGTCTCCCCGTTGCTTCTCGACCAGATGTCAGAGACGGTCCCTAAAGTTATAACTCTGTCGAACGGGGAGCGGGTTATACAAGACCCTGAATCTACCACTGAGAGAGTCATGCTTTGGTTCTATCTTCTCATTAATATCGGGGGTTTTATGGGCGTAGCCACATCTTACACCGAGAAGTACGTCGGCTGGTGGTTATCCTTCCTGATCCCGCTCCTCCTATACCTCCCTCTGCCTCTCCTGCTCTGGTTCCTCCACAAGCGCTTGATTCTTCACCCTCCGGGCGGAAGCGACCTTGCGAATGTCTTCAAGGTATTGGCTATCTGCTTCCGGCGCGGCGGAATCAAGAAGATCGGTCGACACGGGTTCTGGGATCTCGCCAAGCCGTCCAACATCGCCGCTGCCGGACTGAACATCAAGACTCATTGGAACGATCAGTTCGTGGAAGACGTCCGACGAACTTTCCAAGCCACCGGTATCTTCTGCTTCTTCCCGATTCAGTACCTCAACGACAATGGTATTGGTTCTGCGGCGAACTTCCTGTCGACTATGCTGGAGACTAACGGCGTCCCCAACGACGTCATCCAGAACTTCAACTCGCTTAGTATCATCTGCATGGCTCCCATCCTGAACTATGGCCTCTACCCGATGCTCCGGAAGGTGGGAGTCCATTACGGCCCTATCGCCCGTATCACAACAGGCTTGATGATGTCCACGGTCGGCGGCGTTGGTTATACGATCCTTAACTACTACGCCTACAAGGAGTCGCCCTGCGGCGAGTACGGTTCGAGCGACTGCAAAATCGGCACCGGCGTAGCGCCCATCAGCATTTGGTGGATGGCGATCCCGTACGCGCTCGGTGGCATCTCGGAGCTGTTCGTCAACGTGCCGGCTTACGGCATCGCGTACTCGCGGGCGCCCGTCAACATGCGGGGTCTCGTGTCGGCCATCAACCTCTTCAACACGGCCGTGGCCTATCTCATCGGCTTGGCGTGCTCGTCCATCATCACGGACCCGCACCTAACATGGGACTTCGGCGGCTGCGCCATCGCCGGCGGCATCCTCACCGTCGTCTTCTACTTCACCTTCCGCCACATCGACAAGGAGGAGTACGAGATCAGCCAGAACCGCGACTACCACATCGACGCCACGGGCACCGTCAACGTCCACGGCGAGAACGAGCTCAACAAGAGTTCCAACCGGCCGGCACCTATCGCTGACAACGAGGAGATGATGATCTCTCAGAAGCAGTGAAGGGGATGTTCGGGAATGCGTTTTGACGGGCTCAGCGTCTTTAAGGAACACGTGTAATTTTGAGTATTTTCAGCCGTCATACTTGCGTCTGGGTGTTCGTAGCTGATGATCTTCTATCGCAAAAATGATCGTTTATTTCAAAGAACGCTATGCACAGTTTACCTTTTTCTGCGGAGGTATTTTGAGTGAGTCGCTGCCGCAAACCTGTGAGGTGATTGGAAGACGTCCAATTTCGCATCAGGTCCATGCCTCTGAGCCGTGCCGCTCCTAATATCAGGAACCCGGAACGTATCGCATAATGTGCGGTGATAGAAGCTTAATTTGCGATTGTTGGAGTAGACGCGGATTATGAGTGCGTTGGATTAGGATGGATAGCGAGTAATAATCGATGGTCGTGGACAACGTTGGCAAAATGCGGCTGAGACTGCCATGGGCGGCTACCCCGCCGCCCGAGTCAACCTTGGAGCCTGAATTCGAAGCCTTGCGACCTAATTGTATCCCCCCTTTTCTTGCTTATCCCATGACAGCTCCATTTGTAAGTACCCCCGACCGTATTTCCACATCATGTGTATATTAACCAGGTAAGGTGGATCAAGATCCGGCCTACGGTTTGAAATCGTGGAGGATCGTTCAACAGTCCCTCTCGAAGTCCGCATCCTCCTCTCGCCGTCGGGCTGCATTCCCCCTTCGTCGTCAGGCTGCATCCTCCTCTCGGCGTCGGGCTGCATTCCCCCCTCGTCGTCAGGCTGCATCCTCCAAACGAACACAACAACCGCTGCATCGAACGCATCAATACTGCCGCTTTTGCCTTGTTATACCGTAGCACCTCTATTCTGTACTCGACAAACCTCGCTGAGAAGCGATCGGCTGAAACACGGCCATTCAAGCCGGCAGATTGAGCAGCCTTAGTTCTTGCCAAACCCCCAGGACGTCTGCTCTAAGAGTTCCAAAATGCCGAAGGGAAATATAGAGATTGGTGAGGACGAAGCACCTATGTTTGGCGAGCCGAAAAGGAGAAAGGCTGATCACAACTCACTCCACAGGCTTGACGCATGACAACTACACTGTGGGATGGGTCTGCGCGCTGCCCAAGGAGCAGACCGCGGCAACGGCTATGTTGGATCAGAGACACGCTGATCTCCCGAAGCCATCCAATGATCCCAACACGTACACCCTAGGGTCCATCGGCAAACATAACATCGTCATAGCGTGTCTGCCTAAAGGCAAGATCGGAACCATTCCAGCAGCGACTGTGGCCGCCCGGATGATCTCCACCTTTCCGTCCGTCAAGTTCGGCCTCATGGTTGGCATCGGCGGCGGTATTCCGCCCAAGGTTAGACTTGGCGATGTGGTGGTCGGTGTACCTGTCAGCCAATTTCCTGGCGTGGTTCAATGGGACTCTGGCAAGGCAAAAGAAGACGGCAGATTCGAACGGACCGGGGCGCTAGACAATCCCCCTATATCACTGCTTACAGCCTTGACAAAACTGGAGACGGAACATGAATTGACCGGACCCAAGATACCAGAGTATCTAGACGCAATGACAGAGAGGTGGCCAAAACTGGCGCCGAAGTATCTGAGGTCTGAATCGCTCGAGGATATGTTGTTCAGAGCAGATTACAACCATGTCAACAAGAGCAGCGCAGATTGCGGAGCCACCGCGTACAATAACGACGGAGACGAGGAAGAAGAGAGCTGCCGATTCTGCGATAGAACCAAAGTCGTCAAGAGGAGACCCAGGGAGATGCGTGTGCATTATGGTCTGATCGCATCTGGTAATCAGGTTATCAAGGACGCTACCTTTCGAGATAAACTTAACAGAGATCTGGGTGGTAATGTTCTCTGCGTCGAAATGGAAGCAGCGGGCCTTATACACAATTTCCCATGCATTGTCATCCGAGGAATCTGCGACTACGCTGATTCACATAAGAACAAAGACTGGCAGGAGCACGCAGCAGCTGTGGCTGCGGCGTTTGCGAGGGAACTTCTGGAATATGTACAGCCAAGTGATGTTGACGGAGAGCGCCCGGTGAAGGACATCCTCCAGAGTTAGTCATTCCCGAGCCCTGTCGAGTTTAAGTAGCGAACCTCTAATGATATATTAGTTCGTGAGATCGTATCCAGAACCGAGGCAAATGTCGAAACAGTGATGTCCAAGCTGGATACGAAAGAAGACCTTGAAATCCTCAATTGGCTTACACCAATCGACTATGGTCCTCAACATAGTGATTTCCTCAGGAGGCGACAACCAGGGACCGGGCAGTGGCTTCTCGATTCAGCCGAATATCAGACTTGGATAAAAATGAACAAGCAAACATTGTTTTGCCCGGGTATCCCTGGGGCGGGAAAAACGATCCTTACGTCGATCGTGGTCGACGACCTCAGCAAAAGATTTCAGAGCGACCAGAACATTGGATTTGCCTATATCTACTGCACCTTCCAGAGGCGAGACGAGCAGAACGTCGACAGCTTGCTAGCGAGTCTGCTGAAACAACTAGCTCAGCGTCAGCCTATTCTGCCAAGTAGCTTGAAACATCTCTATAATCGACACAAAATGGAACGGACGCGACCTTTACTCGAAGCAACTTCGAGAGTTCTCCAGTCAGTTGCTTCCATGTATTCCAGAGTCTTCGTTGTGGTTGACGCACTTGACGAATGCCAAACATCGGACGGCTGCCGGAAGAAGCTCCTAAAAGAACTCTTCGCGCTCCGGGATACATGTCGAGTAAATCTATTTGCAACTTCTCGGGTTAACGATGACATCGCCGAGGCATTTACTGAGGCTACATCCCTGAAAGTCCATGCGAGGGATGACGACATAGGTGCATTTCTCGATGAGCGGATGCTGCACTTACAGTCGGACATTTTCGACGAAGAGGTCCGAAACCTGATCAAGAAGAAAATAATCGAGGCAACTGATGGAATGTAAGCCATGCGATCTACCAAGACCAGGGCGATTGAAGTTGGCTAACACTGGACCTCAGGTTCCTCCTGGCAGAGCTACACATGAACACGCTTATCTCCTTGCCCACGAAAGGAGATATTAAGGATGCCTTGAAGCATTTCACCAAAGGAATAGAGGGATTGGATGAAACGTATAAGCGGGCGATGGATAGGATCGAAGACCATGGAAGGGGGAATCGCGATCTGGCGAAACAGATTCTGGCGTGGATCGTTCACGCCAGAGAGCCGCTTTCTACTCTAGAGCTCCGACATGCCCTTGCGGTTAGGCCGCATTTGACGAAGTTAGATACGGACTACCTTCCGAGCGTCAACGATTTACGGTCTCTGTGCGTTGGGTTAGTCACGATCGATGAGGAGGGAGGCATAATCCGCTTAGTACATTACACAACACAAGAATACTTCGAGCGAATACAGCAACATTGGTTCCCGGATGCAGAGACCTTTATCACGAAAATCTGCGTTACTTATATCTCATTTGACGTCTTTGGAAGCGGGTTCTGTCAAACGGACGACGAATTTGACGAGCGGCTGCGGTCAAACCCGTTCTATCTCTATGCGGCACGCAATTGGGGACATCATGCCCACAAAGCTTCGGCTTTCTATCCAGGCGTTATGGAATTTCTCGAAAGAAGACCTCAAGTCGAAGCGTCGAGTCAAGCACTATTCGCCGTTAAGCGATATTCGAGTTATTCCAAGTATAGTCAGGAATTTCCGAAGCAAATGACAGGTTTTCACCTGGCGGCATACTTTGGAGTTAAGAAAGCGGTTGAGGCCCTCCTTCATAAAAGAGTCGATATCGATCCGAAGAATGAATGCGGTCAGACGCCACTGTGGTGGGCTGCCGTAATGGGGCATGAGGCCACCGTCAAGCTGCTGCTTGATACAGGCAAGGTTGATGTCGATACGAAGGATCGTTATGATCGTCGGACGCCGTTATGGTGGGCTGTTGCGAACGGGCATGAGGCTATCGTCAAGTTGCT